>JABFPH010000149.1:0-10006 GCA_022817485.1 Elgonia sp. ZL-2020 | reverse complement strand
CACAAAAGATCCTTTGAATTACCGCGGCATAGCTTTGGCTAATGCTTTAACTAAGATATTTACAAGAATCATAACGGATAGAATCATCTCATGGTCAGAAAGCAACCAGATTCTACCAGAGGCACAATGTGGGTTCAGGCCAAAGAGATCATGTGAAGACAATATATTTTGCCTCAATGCAAAAATTGCCGAAAGTTTGATGAAGCCAAAAGGCAAACTATACGCTGCATTTATAGACCTCAGAAGAGCCTTTGACTCAGTGGTACATACAACATTGTGGAAAAAGTTACATCAAGTTGGAATAAGTACAAACGTCATAAATTTATTGAGAAATATGTATACTAAAGCAACGATAAAAGTGCAGAGTAACGAACAATCATCGAAAAAAATTGAGGTGACTAGGGAGTTCTCCAGGGAGATCCACCAAGTCCTGTTTTGTTTACTTTATTGATGTATGATATAGTCAAGTTTTTGAAGAGAAAGGTCATGAGAAAATTGAGGATAAAATCGAGCTTCTTTTATATATTGCTTTCAGATAATATTATTGATCTACAGGAAAAAATGAATACACTACATCTGTATTGCTGCGAAAACAACTTAGAAGTTAACACCAAAAAAACAAAGGTACTTGTGTTCAGCAAGGGAGGTCGCCCAAAGAAGACTCGTAGTGTGAAATACAATAATGAAGTCATTGAATTTGTCAACACATACACATATTTGGGTGTACCGTTTGTGAGATCTGGTCTTTTTGGAAGTGCAGCTGATTATTTTGCTAGCAAAGCGAGAACCGCCATGAGTACAATCTGGAGGGTACTGATGATAGGCAGAGTTACTACTTGGGAGTCCAGAGTGAAACTCTTTGATGCTGTGGTAAGCTCTACGTTTCTTTATGGATCAGCTATATGGGGACTTAAGCACGACGAAATTGCAGACAAGCTTCAAGCAAATTTCTTCAAACTTCTTTTGAGTCTTCCGAGGTGTACACCAGGCTATATGGTGAGGATGGAAACAGGCTCATTGGCACTGAGTAGACTTATATTTCAGAGAGCAATGAAATATTGGCTGAAACTACTTGAAATGGATGATCATAGGTACCCGAAACGCTGCTATTTAAAGCTGAAGGAAATGGATGCTATCTGTCCAACACCTGCTAAGTATAATTGGTATAGCAACCTGAAACTAAAACTTGATTCAATTAATGCAAGTGCACTTTTGATTGGTGAAGATTCGGGCTTGGTTGAGAGATCGATGATGCAACTAACCATCGACTATGCAAAACTTAGATTTGACAAAGATGTAATCCGAATTCAAAATTCGAAATATTCGCCATTGTATAAACTGATTAAACGTACAGACGTATTATCTAGGGAAAAATATTTGGATCTTCCAGTATCATTGCCATTTGTTAGAGCGGTAGCTCAGATTAGGATGTCGGGTTTGAATATGGTGTTCTTCAGGGTTAAGGACATAACATATAAACTAAAAGAACTTGAACAATGTTTACTTTGTAATCTAGGCCAACCTGAAACCCTGGAACACGTATTGAAGCTGTGTCCACATTACGAGCCTTTCAGAACGCAGTTGACAAAAGATTGTAACATTATAGAAATTCTAAACGCGAACACTAGCGAAAGTATTAGTTCGATTTTTTACTTTATGAAATCATGCTTCACTCTACGAGCTTTCGCGTTGTCAGATTAAAGGAAAACAAAACTATAACTGTGATACGTCAAGAGATAAATAAATACAAGCGCTTCGCTATATTGTAGATTTAGTTGGAAACTTTTTATTTTCGTTTACGCTTTACTGTTATCATTTTGTGAAATTTTAGATTTAGCGAAAGAAAGAATGTATCTGTTGAATGCTCGGATCAAGCATAACTAATTTAGATGAATAACTACAAAGAGATGTAATGTGCCTTTACTCAACTGCGAGTGTGAACCAGTAAATACTTATCGAAACTCGAAGAAAACATATGTAACACTTTTATATTTTATGTAACAAGGCCACCTAAGGGTGAACTGTAATAGGCATGGCCTGCAATACAGAAGCTAATAATAAAATAAATAATAAATAAATTATTATGTAAATTTGTTATTGATTCATTAAAATTGTGTATAGTAGTTTGTACGACTTGAATCTGTGATTTCAAAAGATGAGTTAGATCGATTTCATTTGCATTTAGTTTATCTATAGAATCGTTATAATATTCGGCGTCATTATTATCTAAAACACCTGTGATAGTTTTGAAAACAGTACCAATTGCATTAAACCAGCCTCTTTTAATACGTTTGTGTCTAAGTAAATTCCTCAATTCTTGGTCTCGATTTTTTAATGAAGAGATAGTAGTAGTTAAAATGGATATTGGAGTATTGCATAATGAAGGTTCTTGTAATATTTTATTTTCGGTACAAATGCGTTTTGTCTTTATAAACATAGATTGTATGAATTCTAATTTTTCATCAAGTATTGATAAATCTAAATACGTAATTAATTTCCAACTATTATCAAAGAATTTTACATTCTCAAGATTATCATAATATATTCCGGGTGAGTTTGTAAATTTAGTAACATTATAATCCGCTGCATATGCCGTAGTTAAAATAAATCTGAAAAAATAAAGAAAAGAAAATATTTATTTTAATCACGAATATTTGCAAGTTTTATTCTATCTACATGTACTATAATTTCTTTATATCTAGTTTTTATAGTGACATTAGTTGGTGAATTTATTTTTAATATTTTGTATGGGCCTTCCCAATATGGTTTTAATTTGGTACTTCTAGAGGGACGATTGTTTGTTAGATAAATCAAATCACCAACTTTGTAATCAATTGCTTTTGTTCGTTTATCGTAATATTGTTTATTTTTATATTTTGAATTTAATAAATTTTCTTTCGCGATTTTCCGTGATTTTTGTAATTTCAGTGTTAAATTATCTAAATAATCATCGTAAGTATATTTAAAATCAGGTTCTTTTGTGATCGAAGTCGGAAGAGATGGTTTATGTCCAAATATCAGTTCATAAGGTGTAAAATTTGAAGAAGAATGAGTTGTTGTATTATAACAGAACATGGCAAAATCAATCCATTCATCCCAATCAGTTTGTTCTGTCTTAACATAATGTTTTATATAATCAGATAAGGTTGCATGGCTTCTCTCTAGAGCTCCGTTTGTTTGAGGATGATATGGTGTAGTTTGAACTTTCGTTATTTTAAATAATTTCGCTATTTTCTTAAAAAGGTTAGAAGTGAAATCAGCACCTTGATCTGTTAAGATTGAATCAGGAATTCCGAATTTACAAATGAAATCATGTGTAAGTTTTGTTGCAATAGTTTTAGTTTCATGGTTAGGTATTGCATAAGCTTGTGAAAATTTAGTTAAGTCATCTTGTAAGGTAAGAATAAATTTGTTTCCATTTAGTGATATAGGGAGAGGACCTACAATATCAAGCGATACTCGCTCAAATGGTTTAGATGATGTTGTTGTAATTTGCATTGGATTTTTATTCTTTTTCCTAACGAGTTTGTTCTTTTGACAACTATCACATGTTTTGATATAGTTTGTTATATCTTTTTTTCATATTATCCCATTTATAATTACTTCGTATTCTTTTGTATGTACGATGAAAACCTGAATGTCCAGCAGTAGGAGAATTATGAAATTCTTCCAGTATTTGTGAAATAGTTTCTTTATTAGGTTCAATAATAACATCTGAGTAAACTTTAATTGTAATATCGGTATTTCGAAATATGTAACGAAGCATAATTCTAATTTTATCCCAGCGTAATTGGTCAAAACCTGTACCTAATTTTGGAAGGCAAATTGATTTAAGATCAAATTTTAGAAGAAGGTTTTTTAAGTTTACAAATGCTTTATAAAGATCTTGATAATTACTTTTATCCCAATAATTTAGTTTAGTGATCAAATAAAATATAAATTTATCATTATTTTTGATTTTCACTACATCATGAAGATTTGGATTTTCATTTTGTAATTGTACTTTGTTGTTAAAATGTTTTTCAAATTTTTCAAGTATCCCATGATTTAATTGAAGATCCTGTGAGATGCAAATAGCATAATTATCTTTTTGTGAAAAAATTGAATCATCATATTCTTCTAATTTGTCGTAAGTAATTAATGAAGTTTGCATTTTTGAAAGAAAAAGTTCATAGGAATCGTTTGCATTGTTTGTATTTAAATTACGAATGTCTACACTTTCAGTTGAAATATCATTTGGTTTTATTCTACTTAATGCGTCTGCATTAGAATTTATTCGTCCAGGTTTGTATACAATTTCGTATTCGTACTCTTCCAATAAGAGTCGCCAACGAAGTAAACGTGAACCAGGATCTTTGACGTTAAATAACCAAGTGAGAGGTCGATGATCAGTGATAATTTTAAACTTTCTTCCATATAAATATGGTCGGAAATGTTTAACTGACCAAATTATCGACAAAAGTTCTCGTTCAATCGTAGGATAATTTGATTCCGCATGATTTAAAGTACGGCTAGTATATGCGATAGGCAGATCATAACCATTATCATTTAATTGTGATAATACACTACCGATACTAAATTGACTAGCATCTGTTGTAAGCATAAATTCTTTTCCCATATCAGGATATTGAAGTATAGGTTCCTTTGTTAAAGTATTTTTCAAAATTTAAAATGCTTCTTGCTGATCACTGCTCCAAAGAAAAGGAATATCTTTTTTTAAAAGTTTAGTAAGTGGTTTTGTTAAATGGCTAAAATTTTTGATAAATCTTCGGTAATAACCGACTAAACCAAGAAAAGATTTAATATCTTTTGTATTTACAGGGATTGGAAATTTTACAACAGCCTTAGTTTTTTCAGGATCTGGCTTTACGCCATTTTCAGTAATCAAATGACCCAAATATATTACTTCTCGATGTAAAAATTCGCATTTGTCAGGTTGTAACTTTAGGTTATGATTACTTAATTTCTCGAAAATTTCGCGTAACTTCTTGCTATGTGTTTCAAGACTATCGGCATAAATTACAATATCGTCTAAATATACAAGGCAACGAATTCCTTGTATTCCGGCTAAAACAGAGTTCATAAGTCGTTGAAATGAAGCAGGTCCATTACGAAGTCCAAAAGGCATTCTTTTGAATTGAAAGTGGCCTAATGGAGTTGAAAAAGCTGTTTTTGCAGAATCTTTTGGGTGCATTTTTATTTGATGAAATCCTGAAGCTAGATCTAAGGTTGTAAAATATTTAGAATTTCCAAGTTGATCTAAAATTTCCGATATATTAGGAATAGGATGAGCATCACCTATTGTTAATTCATTTAATTTCCTATAGTCTATAACAATGCGCCATTTTCTTTCGTTAGAGGCATCACGTTTTTTTGGAACAATCCATAATGGTGAATTCCACGGAGATATAGAAGGTTCTATAACATCGTTTTTCAACATTTTTGTAATTTGTTTATTTACTTCTTCTTTATGAATTTCTGGATACCGATACGTTTTTGTAGCAATTGGGACTTCATTTTTTGTATGTATTTCATGCATGATTGTGTCTGTATAAGTTAATTTATCACCCTCAAGATGGAAGAGATAATTAAACTCAGTGCAAATGTCAAGAATAGAGTCTTTTTCTTCTCTATTTAAATGTTCTAATCTTAAAGCATGTTTTAATTTATCCAAACGTTCAGATTCACAATTATTTTCTCCGACCATACGAATATTCAATGATTCATTAATTTCTTCCAAATTGATTTCTGGTATTTGAATATCTAAATTTGCATTAGTAGTATTCAAAACGGAGGTGAAAGCTTCGAAATTACCGTTTACGGTTACCATGCTTTCCGAAAGATAGACACCGTTAAGAATTTGTTTGCGCGGGACGATACCTTCTTTTAAATTACGATTTATGACCCTAACTGGAATGATGGTTTCACTACGACTCGGTAACGAGATACGACAAGTTTTGACACTACTTTCTTCGGAAACACTTTTCGTTTCTCTAAGTTCAATACTGTTTTGACCAATTGAAGAATCACTTTCACTACATGTTATTGGTTTTTTAGTTTTTTGCATATTTATGAAAGGAATTATAGCACCGCATGAAAATTTTAATATTCCTTCAGAAAAATTCAAATCTACTTTTTTGTCATTAAATAAGTCGTTTCCAAGAATGCCAGCAAAGTTTATTGGAAAATTATCCGGGACTACATGAAGAATAATGGGTACATCGGTTTCATTAACAACGATATTGAGATAACAATAACCAAATGTTGTACCAATTTGGCCCCCTAACCCTTGTAAGGGAACTTTGAAATCCTCATATAGTAGAATATCATTTTGAATAAATTTTAATTTTATTAGTGATAGTTCCGCTCCACCATCTAAAAGGAAAGGTAATTCACATGGAACAGTTTCCTTAAAATTTAGTTTTACATATGTAGTTACTCCTGGATTTGGAAAGATTCTGTCTTGAATGTCGAGATGTCCCGCGGTGCGACAGAATTCACCGAGGTTTGATACCCGTTTAAATGATTCGTATCATGAGTTTGAGAGTTTGAGGTGTTTAAGGTATTGGGTTCAATATTTGATGGGTTATTGTGAATTTGCGATATATTATTTTGATTTCTTTTACTATTATTATATTCTCTTTTCCTACATTCGCTAATATGATGCCCAGGGTTTTTACAATATGAGCAAATTACTATTTGATTTTGATATGAGTTAAAATTCCTATTTGTATTAAAACTTTGATGAACTTGATTATAATTTTGTTTTGATGTTTGATTTTGATTGAAAACTCGAATATTTGGTTCATTTTTAATATCATTTTGATATTTTGGTTCACTTTTAACATAATTTTGACGTGGTACAAATGAAGGTTTATTCCAATAACATTCAATGGTCGAATGGCCAATTTTATTGCAATTGGTACAATGTTTTGTATGTTTTAGATTTATGTCTTGAAACTTTGAAATTTCAACTTTAGATTTTAGTTCCGATTCTTCCGCGATAGCATATTGTACCGCGTCAACTAAATTTTCTGGTTTCTGCGATTTTACTATAATTGCAACGTCTTTGTTTAAACCCGAAATAAAAACATTCATTGCTTGATTTTGAAGGAGTTTAACGCAAGCATTCCTCTCGATTTCCGTTAAATTTGAGTCGAGACTATTTGTTAGTTTTAGAAGACAATTTTCTACTCGAGATGAATAAGAAACAACTTCTTCATTTATTTTTTGTTTACAAGATGACAGTTCAAGCTGCCATTGACCCTGAGAGCGTTTCTCTGTGTACGCTTCTAAAAGATATTTTTTTAATGAATCCCAATCAGAGAACGATCGAGTCCTTAAAAGTGCGCGAGCATTTCCAGTTATCTTAGTTTGTATGATTGAAAAAAGAATGTCTTTAGAATTTTCTTCTACAATTTTAAATGCTTGTGTTGCATTATCTATAAATTCGTAAAGTTCTGATCGATTACCATCAAATTTAGATAACATTCGTTCAACAATCTCTATTTTTACTTTCGCAGGATTTGAGTTTGGCATTTTGTAATATATATATATGTATATACAGTCTTCAAAAGATAAATACGATTGTCATTTGCTACTTACAAAATATTCGTGAGAAACATGGATGTAACAAGAACAGAGGTACGATGGTGTAACGGTGAATCGCTAGACAATGTTGTGACGCTCGGTAGTGATGAAGTCAAGTTGTTTGACAGGAACACACGGCAGAAGTTGGTAGAATTGGATGACAGCAACAACGAAAAGGCGCAGTGACACTTATTAGATACAAAATATCAACTTTGATGATAGGCACAACACAGTGATGTTTTGACAGACACAAAATAGTAGTATTTGACAGGCACGATAACAGTGAAGTTTGACGTAACAGTGACGTTTGGCAGCTTCGATATAGTGATGTTGGTAGACACGAGACAGTGACGTTTAGCAGCTTAGATACAGTGATGTTGGTAGACACGAGACAGTGACGTTTGGCAGCTTAGATACAGTGATGTTGGCAGACACGAGACAGTGATGTTTGGAGATTCAAAGAAATTTAGAGTTGTGAAAATTTGTCGAACGTGTAATTGACTTAGAGATCTTATTCGAATTATCCCACTCCTGACACCAATTTTGTAATGATCTCAAGCAATCTAAACACGTTTTGTGGACAAAGTTTTCATAATAAAACTCCAAGATGTTCTTAGATAAGTTTATTTCAGAATAATGCCAAATTTTGTAGCGTCGATTACATTTTTATAGAAAAAGGGAATAGAAGAAAGGGAAATTAGAGAGTAATATGCTAATAACTGGAAAGTATAAAGAACGGTTTTTCCAAAGGTGAAGAAAAGGTGAAGAATTTGTAAATCGAAATGGAAAGTAACTAATAAATTTAGAAGTTCGTTACACTTTCCCCCTTAAGATTAAAGATAAATTTACAATTTGTCTTTAATTATCGACTGACGAACAGGAGACACTCTTGTAAAACATTCTTCTTCCGAATCTTCTGATATTAATTCATTTGAGTTTTTTATTTGATTGTTGTGTCGGCTATCTATTTGATCACGTAAAGATGTTACATTTCTTCGGGATTTATTCCCAACGTTGAAAGTTAAACAATTTATGAATTTTGTACAACTTGTCTCATGCTCATCTCTTTTCTTTATATTATTTCTAGTTCTTTTCTTAATTCTAATTACAATTTTATAGCTTATAAAGAGTATAATAAAAATAGTTATTACATATATAATATAAGTAATATATGATACATGTTTGTTTAATTTCTTATGATTTAAAACTTCATCTGTTGCTTTCAAAAGTGATTCAAGATTATGGCTAGCCACTTCAAGCGATTCTAAATTAAATTTTGAGGTAGGAATTGTACGTAAGTGTAACATAGAAATGTTTAATTTTTCTTTATCACAACAATCGTTAGAAATGTTGAATGCAGGTAGCAAAGACATATAATTACTAATAAAAGATGTTTCGGCACTTAATACAGTTGACGCAGTGAACGCTTTACAACGTGTTTCTAGCTCAAGCAAACCTGATCCAGAAAGATGAACGTCAATTAACGATGGATTAGTTCCACAACTAATGGTTACATCACTAAGATTAGGAAGAACAAATATCCACTTGTTTTTTTTCTCTAATTTATGCCAAATTTCGCTTGATAACTTAGTAACTCTAATGTCGCATGATTTTGGAATTTGTGAATTTGAAAATAATAATTGAGTTTCGCAGACCGGTTTTACACGGGATGAGAATATTGGCTTCGTTGATTTACAAATATAAGTTTCGTCTGAAAGTTTGCAACTGTCTAAATTTTCTAACAAGGTATATAATAATTTAGTTTTCGATAATGCTAAATAACGTAGAGATGGTTGAACAAAGATGTAAGTATTGTCTCCTTGAAATACTGGTAAAGGAATCAAGTGGTATAACTTAAAATCTACATTATTTACTAAAGGAATCGAAATTACATATATTAATTTAGTACCCATAAAATACACTTGCAACGTAACTATGTTTAATAATTCATGAATATGTAATTCGTCCAAAATACAAGAGTATTCTACATCTGATGGAAGAAATTGATTAGTCTTAAGTAATTCTTTAATTAATTGTGACGGTGTAATTATTATCGGATGAATAATATTTTGTTTAGCAAACAGTATTGCGTTAATTAAAGTTAATAATTCTTTATCGACTTCATGAATCATTAGTTGCAATAATTGTATATGATGTTCTAAATGATCAGTTAACTTTAAGTAATAAATATCTTGATTTATTTTATTTGTATAATCTTGTAACAAATTAATGTTTTCATTAAAGATTCTTTCATTATTATGTAAATTTGTTATTGATTCATTAAAATTTTGTATAGTAGTTTGTACGACTTGAATCTGTGATTTCAAAAGATGAGTTAGATCGATTTCATTTGCATTTAGTTTATCTATAGAATCGTTATAATATTCGGCGTCATTATTATCTAAAACACCTGTGA
>JABFPH010000148.1:0-10012 GCA_022817485.1 Elgonia sp. ZL-2020 | reverse complement strand
TTGCTCCAGTGGATGCTATAGTGCCGTATTATTCAGAGATGATTGGTTTCCTGGAGTATAATGTTGTCAGTCGTCTGCTATGCTATTTTTGATGTTGAAAATATCTATTCATAATTATTCAATTATTTTACCGACGAGAAACTATTTATGATTTATTACTTTAGATTAAATTGAGTTTGGTTAGCTTGTTCAGTTTTCTAATTTGCGAGAGTTGATGCTATGTTCAAGTGAATTTGAGTTATTATTGTATATTTTTGTATAATTGAACCTCAACTCTTATTTATTCACTATTATTTAAATACCATCTTTATATTTTTTATGTAAGCGATTATTAGAGTGGATCGGATTATTTCTGTTATTAATATATTTGTATATCAACATATTTAATTTATAGTTATAAATTGCTATTGCATATCGTTATTTATTAACTAGTTAATTTTGTAAATTCTGATAATATTTTCGCTATATTTATACTTATTGCAAAGAAACTAAAATTATATATACTTAGTACTTAATACATTTGTATGTGATTTTGTGATACTGAGACATATTGAGTAAATTGCTAAAAGTTTGCGTTAACATTTTTGGTGGTCATTGGAGTTGTGTGCTACAAAATTTCTATTTAATGTCTTTTGCTTATTTGGTATTTTTTGAGTGATAGATAAATATATAAATAAAAATAAAAGAACGAAAAATTTCTAAAATGTCAACTAGAACCCAAGGTAAAGCTGTTACTTTAACTTGTGCTAAATCCGATTGTCAAAAAACGGTCATTGGTCCAATATCTTGCAACAAATGCCTGAAATTATATCATCCGACTTGTATGAATTTGAAGTCAATGACAATTGATGCGCGTAAATATAAATGTTGTAGCTACTGTGTAGAAGAATTTGGAAAATCGAATGTTAAAAGTCCTACACTTGTTACTCCATCAACTTCTGCTACAAATACTCTACGATCTGATGTATCGGACGTCACACTACCTCAACCTATTCGAAATGTGTCTTCGCCTATTTCCTCTTCACCTACAACCCCTATTGCACCCGACAAGACTGCAATTGTTTGAGTTTATGCGATCATCTGAAGCGAAATGGGACTCTAGACTGTCATCACTCGATAAGCGAATCGATGAAATTCAGAAAACGAATGTTACTACTAATGTAAATATTTCTTCAATTAATGAAAGATTGTCTTCCTTAGAAACATTACCTTCTTGTGTAAACCAAATGTCTACGGATATACAAGAACTTAAAAATCGAGTTTGTGATATGACTAATTCGCAATCAGACACTCAATTGCAAATTGACTCCATGAAACTCGAAATTGAAACATTAAAAAAAGACACTGCATCTTTACCAACTACTATCAAATCCGTCTCAAATAATCACCGAGAAACCGAAATTATCATCTTCGGCTGTCCACGTTCGGAAAATGAAAACAAATCAACATTGTTATCCTATTTATCGTCTATTGCTAAGATCCTAAATTTAAACTTCGATGGAAACACTGTCTATGATATTTATCGTTTATCATCTAAGAATAGACCTATAATTGTACGATTTACCACGATCTTGATTAGAAATGAATGGCTTAGTGCAAAAAAGAAAAAAGGTCACCTGAATGGTTCCATTATTGATTTAGAATGGGGCGAATCCCCAGTTACTATTTTTGAACGATCGACTTTTCCTGAGCGTGCGATTTTTGATGGAGTTAAAAAATTTGCGGCAGCAAATAAGTATGAGTATGTATGGATGCGGAATGGAGTAACATATTTAAAGAAATCAAACACTAGTAAATATCACAAAATAACTTCTCTCAGTAATCTGGATAAACTTTCTGATTGACATATACCACAAATGAAACACACAAAGATTGATCATACATTGGATAGAGGTTCCCTGAGTATTGCACACTTGAATGTTCGCTCACTGATTCCGCGTGCTAGACAGTTACAAGAATTACTTCTGTTATACAATTATGATATACTAGTTATTTCTGAGACATGGTTGAAATCTACAGATGATGTTAATTTAATTCAAATTCCGGGTTATGAATTTGTCCGTACTGATCGCACTGGATCTATGACACGTGGCGGTGGTGTTGGTATGTATATAAAATCAAATATTAAATACTCAATTATAGATGATATTACTTCTATCTCTAGTACATCGGAATCCATTGAATTTACTGGGATTTCTATTAAAACTAAATCAAATGTACAAAACAGCAATCTAATTGTTCTTTGTGTTTACAAACCTCCGAAAATGGCTGCTACATTGTTTATGAGATTATTGGAATCTCTTATGAGTAAACTATTAATGTCTACATCTTCAATTATTTGCCTGGGTGACTTCAACATGAATTTTTCCCCCACCACTGATTCAGCAAATAAACGTCTTCTGACTGACTTTGCCGAGTACTTAGATTTTAACCAAATCATATTAGAGCCTACGCGTATCTCGAATAATTCATCGACAATTCTTGATTTAATTTTTATCTCTAATTCATTATCAATAAAAAATTCTAAAGTTATAGCCCATGATGATTTGAGTGACCATCAATTGATCTTTTGTGAGTTAGATTTAGTTTTCAAAGTAACTGAAAAATGCCGGTTAACATTCAGAAAACTGCATGAGATTCCTTTGGACACATTTAATTATGTTGCGGAAAGAGTTCATTGGTATTCGATTTTGGAGTGTTCTACCTTGGAAGATAAAATTGAATTATTGTCGTCAATGATTATTGAACTTTTTGACCAATTTGCTCCGCTCCAGACCTCAAACTTTACTAAAAAACCAGCACCGTGGATTACGAAGGACATTAGATGTATGATGCGTAAACGTGATGCAGCACATAAAAAATACAAATCCTCGAAATCTGAGAGTAACTTTTTGAAATACAAACAACTACGTAAAGCGACGTCATTACTTCTATCTTCGGAAAGAAAAGCTTATTTTAACTCTTTACTGAAATCTAACTCAAAAGACCTCTGGTCCAAATTGAAAATTTTGGGGTTAAATAAGCGTGATAATTCTCTGCCTGCCTCGTTCCGAAACCCTGAGGTCATTAATGACCACTTTATTAACTCAATTGCTTCAGTTGTTTCTTTAAATCCAATACCTCAACGTGAATATGTTCAGGATGAGTCCTGTTCTTCTGATCAACAATTTATTTTTACACCGATCTCCGATACTGAACTTTATAACATTATTAGACATTTGAAATTGACAGGGGCTGCCGATGATGGTATTTCAGGGAAAATGGTTCTCATGTGCTTACCATTTATATACCCGATCTTAACTAAAATCATTAATGAGTCCTTCGAAACATCAACATTTCCTTCGTCTTGGAAAAGGAGTATTTTGTTACCGATGCCAAAGACTCAAAAACCATCAACATTATCTGATTTACGACCCATCTCATTGCTACCGTATTTGTCGAAAGTTTTAGAGAAGGCAGCTGAAGCACAACTACTACGATTCTTGAGAGATAATAAATCTTTACCCACTTTCCAATCCGGTTTTCGAGCGGGTCACAGTACAGCTACTACCTTAGCTTATATGTCTAATGAAGGATTCTCGGTCGGTAAGTCGAACGGTTCGGACGCACTGAAAACGCTCCCGAAAAATTAGTCGAAAATAACAAGTATAAAAACAAAAAAAGGGAAAAAGTCTGTTCGTGACAAACCGAAAAGTGTAATCAATAGTTTTTGAGTGTGTGTTAGCAGCTGCATAGCTGCAAAATTCATCAAAAAGCGGCTTGAACGAACAATCGGTGGAAAGTGAGGTTAGACGCAAGCTATCGAGAATTATGGCGCCACCGAAAAATACCGTTAGCATGAACAATAACAAAACAATTCATGAAATGATCAAAAATACTACCAGCAAAATCGGGGTAAAACCGACAGATCAAAAAATCTTGGATACAATCGTCGGAAAATTAGATAATTTAACGACTCATGTTGAAAATCTCACGAAACAAAACAATGTTATGAAAACAATGCTCGACGACTTGGCTGAATTTAAGCAAGAATTTCGAGAAAAAGAAAGTATTTGGAGTAATGAAAGGAAAATCTTATTCGACCGAATTAATTACTTAGAAAAAAGGGATGAAATTAGAGACAAAAAGGAGCGGAGAAACAACTTCTTGTTAAAAGGTTTGGAAGTAAATGAGCAAAATATAACAGAAAGTGTTTCGGAATTTTTGCAATCAAAATTAGACATAAATGTTCCTGTCGAAGAAGCATTTAAAATCGGCAAAAATAAAGACAATCTACTTCTTGTCAAAATGACCAGTGCAACAGCGAAAGACAATGTCATGAGAAACAAATCAAAACTGAAGGATGCGGACATATATATAAGCATTGATAAAACTCTTAGAGAGCGAGAAATTCAACGAGAACTACGTAGAGTAGCAACACAAGAAACGCAAAATGGCAACGATGTGGTATTGGGCTTCAACAAAGTGACTATCAATGGTCAGCGTTTCACATGGAGAACAGAATGTGGTTTGGTGCCACTCCACAACGAGAACTTGAGATCCACGCATACATTTCGGAACGCAAACTGCGAGATTCGGGACACCCGCGATGGAAGACGCTCATACAGTGAACCAAGACAATAGCAATAACGTCAATGAGAATCCAAGTCGGAATCTTCATGGTAACAATTCGGGTTTAAAGGTAGCAAATAATGTATCGTCTCAGTTTTCAATTGTGAATCGCGATGTCAAATTGTATACTTCGGATGAGCACGTAAATAACACACAAAATCTTATGTTTGAACAAATAACAGATATTGATGATATTGGTAATTTAGAAGTCAAAGACGAAAATAAAAATACTGATATTTGTAATAATATTTGTTTCTGGAATATTCACGGTATAAAAAATCTTTTTGTATCTCCCAAAGACGAAATTTTCACGCTCATATCCGAGTCCGCAATCGTTTGTCTCTGTGAAACGTGGCACACTGGTAAAACACTTGCACTTCCGGCTTCATTCGGAGAATATAATGTTATAACTGTACCAGCAGAAAAAGAAAAAGAGCTTGGAAGGGCAAGTGGCGGATTCGCGATAATTTATAACCGTGATATTGTTAACGATTTGATAATTTTAGATAGTAACCAGAGTTTTGTAGTAGTCAAATGTAAAATCGCTGATATCGAAATTATTATTGTAAGTGTTTATATACGTCAAAAATTTCACAAAGAGCGCCTAATGGCATTACTTGAAACCTTGATTGATTTGAAAAATAATTGCAGGTCATCCGTTGTTGTGGGAGGCGATTTTAATGTGCGGATTGGTCATCTCAATCAGTTGGATCCTGAACTTACAGAAGACACAAATGTTACAAGTACTAGACAATGTAGAGACGACAAAGTAAATTCAGACGGAATACATTTAGTTGAAGGACTAGAGGAATTAAGTTTTGTTATGCTAAATGGTCGAACTCACTCGGATCGTGATGGTGCGTTCACCTTTCTCTCCGAAAGAGGATGCTCGGTCCTAGATTTGGTGTGGGTCAATGCAGAAAATTTGGACATGATTAGGGATATGGAAGTTCTTTGTTTGGGTGACTCTGACCATTTTCCAGTTAAAGTAACCATCCTTTCACATAACATTGTAGACCAAGATAAACACGTTGAAACTAGCATAGGAACTACACAGAAAGTACTAAAATGGAATCCGGATAAAGAAAGAGATTATATCGAACTACTTGAAAATACAAATTGCTTAGAAACGAATGAAAATGATATTTTAGATTCATCTTTAAAATCAGTTATATGGCAAGTTGCAGAGAAAACAAACATGTGCCTGAACAAAATAACTACTAACAAAAGTCCAAAAATAAATCAACCTTGGTTTGACAACTCATGTAGACAAGTGAGAAAAGAAGTCAAAAGAAATTATAGAAAGTGGATTTCCTCGAAAAACGACTACGACCGAATGATATTCCTAACAGCCAGGAAGAATTATTTCAAATTAACGAAGGAGAAGAAAAGAGATCATAAAACAAATATACAATCTGCAATAACGGCTGCAAATAATAGGACAGATTTTTGGAAAGCTGTGAAGAAACTCAAAGTCAAGAAATTCACTAAATGTCCAATTACAATAGCAGAATGGTGGAGCTTTTATGACAAAATTTATCCTAAACCTGAGA
The DNA here is from genome assembly GCA_022817485.1 of Elgonia sp. ZL-2020. NCBI lineage: Eukaryota > Metazoa > Arthropoda > Insecta > Hymenoptera > Scelionidae > Elgonia > Elgonia sp. ZL-2020. The sequence goes on along the minus strand of JABFPH010000148.1, from coordinate 3,848 downwards.
CTGAGAAAATAACATATATTGGAGTCACCCATCCATTTTTTGACAGAGAAATTGAGCGGAGTGAAATAATGAAGGCTCTCAATCATCTCAAGATAGGCAAAACTCCTGGACCAGATGGAGTCTCAAATGAGTTTTACAAGTACCTTCCGAAAAATTGGATTATAATACTAAAAGACTTATTTAATAAAGTTCTTGTTTCTGGAGTGGTACCGAATGACTGGTGTCAATCGAACGTGACTCTCATATACAAGAAAGGAGATGTCGAAAATCCTTTAAATTATAGAGGTATCGCTTTGGCGAATTCGGTGTCGAAGTTATTTACAAGCATAATTGTCAATAGGCTGATTGAGTGGTGCGAGACGAACCAGGTTTTCCCCGAGGCACAGTGTGGTTTTAGAGCTGGTCGCTCGTGTGACGACAACATTTTTTGCTTAAACGCGAGAATAGCAATCAACTTATCTAAACCTCGAGGAAGGCTGTATGCGGCATTCGTCGACTTTCGACGCGCTTTTGACTCTGTGGTCCACGGTACTCTTTGGAAAAAATTGCATGAAGCAGGAATTAGTGTTAACCTGATAAGATTACTTCAAGACTTTTATGACAAAGCAAAAATTAAAATATCCTGCAATGGACAACTAACAGAAGAAATTGACGTGACAGAGGGAGTGCTTCAAGGCGATCCCGCAAGTCCTACATTATTCTCTATATTAATTTATGATATGGTGCAATTTTTTAGCAACCATGGCTGTTACGATGTTGACCAAAAAATGGATATACTCATGTTTGCAGATGATCTTATAATCTTGGCTGACGATGTGATTGATTTGCAAGAAAAAATGAACGTTCTTTCAGATTACTGTGAACTTAACAATTTAACTGTCAATGAAAGTAAGACTCAGATAATGGTGTTCAGTAAGGGTGGCAGATCTAAAAAGACGCGAGACGTTACATATAGAGGAAAAAAGATTGAAAAAGTCCAATCTTATGTTTATTTAGGAGTACCGTTTGTAAAATCTGGATTATTTAATACGGCTGCAGATAGATCTTTATCCAAAGCAAGAATAGCTATCGGGTCAATTTGGCAAATACTAATGACTGGGAAAATTATGGACTGGGACGCCAGGATGATTCTGTTTGACGCTATAGCTGGTTCAACGTTTTTATATGCTTCTGATATTTGGGGATTACGTCATTTACAAGTTGCGGACAAACTGCAGGCAGGCTTCCTCAAACTATTATTAGGACTTCCTAGACAAACACCCGGATATATGCTGAGGACTGAAACTGGCTCTGTACCACTGAGTGCTCAAATAATATCCAGATGCCTTAATTACTGGATCAAAATTCTAAACATGACAGATGACAGATACCCAAAACGTTACTACGAACTACTGAAAGCCTTGGACAAAACAAACAACAACACACAAAAACATAACTGGTTCACATCACTGAGGTTAATGTTAGAAGAATTTAATTATGGTTCACTACTATTAAACGAGGATCCAGCGGCGATTGGGATGGCCATTCCAGAAATAAAGAGTAGGTATACCCACAAAGTTTTTAAAAATGATGTAGCTAGAATTAATCGATCGAATTACAGTAAGATTTATAAGTTGTTAAAGCGTACAGATTTACTTTATTGCGAACCATATCTAAAATTTAAGCTTCCGTTACATCAAATAAGGGTTTTGGCACAGATTCGACTTTCTGGACTTAATCAAGTTTACATTAAAATTAAAAACATAAGTTATAATGTATCGGAATTAAAGTTTTGTCAATTATGCAATCTTAATCAACATGAAACACTAGAACACATGTTAAAACTTTGTCCCATGTATGAGGAGTTTAGAAATATTGATATTAAAGAGATTAACTCAATTCAACTATTAAGATTGGATAATATGAAAGATGCGCAGTTTATATTTTATTTCTTTAGGTCAGCATTTATACTTAGATCATTTGTAATGTCGGAGTAGAGACACTTTAAAAATTGAAAAATTTATAGTTGTATCTCATTTAATTTAAACGATTACCTTTACGTTAAGTTCACTTATTGCGATATAATTAGACCTATTAATCGGAAATACGAGAATCTGAATTATTGTATCAAAAAGCCAGGCCAAACCTAAAATTTTGGCACACTGTAATAGGCAAGGCCTGTAACACAGTTATAAATAAATAAATAAATAAAAAATAAAAAATATGTCTAATGAAATCCTATCAGGATATGACCAAAAAAAAGTTTCTGCCTTGATATTATTGGACTTCTCTAAAGCTTTCGATACTCTTAATCATGATACTCTTTTTTTAAAACTTCGGAAAATGAAAGTTTCAGAACAGGCTATTTCTTGGTTCAAATCATATATTCGAGATCGTGAACAATGTACTTCCCTGCAAATTGATGGACGTTCGGTTAGATCTACTTATCGTAAAACTTTCTCAGGTGTTCCGCAAGGCTCTATACTAGGCCCTATACTTTTTTTGATTTATGTTGCCGATATATTCGAGTTGAAATTACATGCTTTGATTAAAATGTTTGCAGATGATACGCAAATTCTCTATTCTTTTTCACCAAATGATTATGAGTTGGCTATGTCTCATCTGAATGATGATCTTTCATTGATCGCTGAATGGTCTTCTGTGAACGGTTTGGTCTTAAATGAAAATAAGACAGTATTTTTAATTATAGATCCGACTCATCGATTACAAAACCATGAGAACTTTAAACTCTATATTGGTCAGAATCAAATAAAGCTAGTTCAGTCTCACAAAAATCTGGGACTTGTTGTAGATGGTGACTGGAACTTCAAATCTCATGTTGCCTTGAAGAGTCAAGCTGCTTACCTTCGTTTGCGTCAACTTTATCAATACCGTAAAATGTTACCCAATGCCACTAAAGTTATTTTGGTCTCTTCGTTAGTTCTTTCTCTACTAGATTATTGCGACTTTGTTTATGGTCCATGCTTGGATTTTGAATCAACTAGGAGAATCCAATTAATCCAAAACTCATGTATAAGGTTTTGTTTTAACATTGACAGACGTAGACATATAACAGAATTTAGGCAACGATTGAATTGGTTAACGATGAAGCAAAGATGGATTTTCCATCTTTGCTTATTAGTTCGTAATGTGCTCGAAAACTCATGTCCGACATATCTGAGTGATCTATTGATTCCGAGCATGCAATGTTGCTCCTATACAACTCGTTTTTCGAATACTCTATTGATTGTCCCACGTCATAGTACTGCAAAATACGAACAGTCAATTAGTTATTCAGCTACTTACTATTATAATTTACTTCCCCAAAAGTTGAAAGAAATGAGATTTACTCCATTCCGCAATCATCTGTACAATTATATATTAGAAAATTTCTGATACTTTTAAATAAACGAATTTTCATCGATAGTATCATCTTATTTTTGAATTGTATTTTATTCATATTTCATCTTATTTTTGAATTGTATTGTATTGTATTTATTTTTGAATTGTAATCTATGATACTGTGACAAATCATTTGTATATTGGTTGGTCTGAAAAGCAATGCATATAAAAGCATTGAGACCCGCCGTTGCCAATACATGTAAATTTGTATAATTTATATATTGTGCAATAAAGTAGAAATAATAATAATAATAATGTTGAATCAAAATTTTGTCATTTTTATAAAACATGTAACTTTGTTAAATTTTACTCAAATGAAACGAAATTACTCTTAAATTAAAGCTTGAAGCTTTTACTTTAAAATACCTTAGACACATTTTTTGTGTAATGACATTTACTACCACTACCACCATTTTTAATGACACTTTTTTCAGTGTAAAATTTATGATTTGTCATGTAAATGAAGG
>JABFPH010000146.1:0-10025 GCA_022817485.1 Elgonia sp. ZL-2020 | reverse complement strand
TGATCACAATTTATCTAAACAAATTAATTAATACAATTTTTATTTTGTGTAATTTATTTATTTATTTGTTAATATATTTTTATAATAATGTTCCTTTCTTGTTTTATATGTTAATTTGAATAAAAAAAATTTTGCCAATTGAGGAACTAAGTAGGTTTTTCTTGTTAACGTTTCGAAATAATCTTTATTTCTTCTTCAGAAACATAATTCAATTCATCATATATATATTTTTGTAATCCTCAATAATTTTTCAAATAACTTTTTCTTTAACAGTAACAATTTGGTGTTAAAATTCTTTATCACAAGTTGTACTGTTAACAGTTACACTTTGAATTGAATACTCTTAGTTCCTCAATTGGCAAAATTTTTTTATTCAAATTAACACAAAAAAAAATTAATTATTTGTAATAGAATAAAATTTTTTATAAAACACGTTATTTTATTTGAAAAATGGGGAGTTGGATTGCTAAGCGCTCAGTGGGGCGTAGCCCCCTTAGTGATTTATAAAATGATTTATTTTATATTACTTTTATTAATTTAAAAAAAACGAAAATTTATTGTAAAAATTACAAAAGAATTTTTTTGTACTTTGTTTATAAAAATAATTATGTTAATTAATGTAAAATTTATATATTTGTATAGTTTTGAAAAAGTAATAAAGGGTTACGAAACGTAAACATAACCTGAAATATATTAGTTCTTAATTGTTAAGGCAAAATTTTATAAAGTGAAAAATAAAATATAAAAATTATTTTTTTTTTCATTTTTGCAAAATGATTATTTTACTTTTATATTATAATGATTACCTTTATTTTCAGTAAGGTTATAAATATTAAAATTTGGAATTTAAGAAAAATTTTAATCAATAAAAAATTTTAATAATCATCTTAAGATATATGTATTTATATGTTTGAATTTGAATACGCGGTTTGTTACTAGAATTGTAGTAAGATGGCGCTAGTTGCGCAGATAAGCGTCGTTTCCTTTTTTTTTGCAACGGTTACGCGCATTCTTCTTTGGCGTCTTGCACCAAACGTTTGCAATTTTGTTAATCCGAAATATTCTAAAATAAATTGATACTTGTTTATTATTTGCAAACCAGTTTTATTATTTTCACCGAAACATTATATGTACCCGTACAATCGAGATAGTGACGCCACATTGACTTTAAAGTCCCTTATTATTGGATAATCGTTGACCCTGAAAATGATAATCTCGTAAATTTCTACTTTACGTTTAAGTTAGTCACAGCAGCTTCTTTATAAAATAAAAATAAGTCCATATCATGAGGTAGTGCGCATGAGATGAATTACTGATTGGTTATTGGTTTCCATAATGCAGAAACATTTTAAGTTGTTACTTTTAAACGCTAACAATTATCAACATGTAAGATATGTATTTTTTTAAAATAAAAGTCAAGTTTAAAGTTTTTTTTTAATTTGCGAGTGTATAAAGACACCGAACACGGTGCACGGTATAGGGATTTTCTACAAATAATTCCCCACAGTGAAGTTCGTTCACGGAGTACGGTGCACGGTGAAGTTCGTTCGCGGAGTACGGTACATGGTGAAGTACTTTCACGGAATACGGTGCACGGAGAAATATTTTCATGGAGTACGGTGCACGGAGAATTATTTTCACGGAGTACGGTGCACGGAGAAGTAGATTTACGGAATACGGTACGTGCACGGAGAAGTAGTTTCACGGAGTACGGTGCACGGAGAAATATTTTCACGGAATACGGTGCACGGAGAAGTAGTTTTGACGGAGTAATAAAAAAATTTCAGAATTCATCAAAGAATTTATCTCATTAAATTTTTTTATTTTCATTTTGGATTATGATTTTAAATTTTAATTCAGGATTTTGATTTTGATACTGATATAACTTTATATTTTAGATTTTAATATCGTATTTTTATTTTGAAATCTGATTTTAATATTACATTTTTATTTTGAATGTCTATTTCACATTTATTTCTATTTGCACCTTGTATTCAGATATTTTGATTATGTCTTGATTTTGGATTTTGATTCTGAATATCGATTGAATATGAATGGCGCTACACGACGTGTGGCGCCATCCACAGTAGCTATATATTGTTACGTCCTAAAGATGGCGTAACAAGTTTTATTTGAAATATAATTAATTGATTGAAATTAATTTACTCTTTTTGAGTCAGATCCACAGATCTTTACTCGGGACGAGTGAAATTTGAAATTGAACTTTGTTTTTTTTGGAAAAGTTGTTAGTAAAATTATTTCAAATTGTTTAAATAATTGTTAATGTAATAAAAATCTTACCTTTTTTTTTTTTGAAGAGTAGAAATGAACAAAAAATATTGTATATATAATTTTTTTCTCTTTTATTTATTTGAAGATTTATAATATATTTTCTTTTACAATAATTGTTTAGTTTTTTTATAACTATTTTCGGAGTCGGCTGCTATCTTTCAATACTAAAATTTTTAACCTTTTCTTCTAACTTATTTAACCACTTTTTTTTTTACTGGTAGTAAAAATTTTTAACTAAACTAAAAACTTGCGCGCGCTCCTCTTTTTATAGTTTTTGCAAGTCCCTCCTCTAAGAAGTGGTTGGACCAATCAGGGCACGCGCACCCTCACAAACGCTTTCTTCTCATGTGCACCAAATTCTCAGAAAAGAAGTGACAATTTTACAATAGGTTTTAATATAACATATTTTGGTAATCTTTGTTGTATTTTTATTAATTGTAACTTCTTTATTATTTAAATTAGATGATTTTGGAATTTGAATGAAGTTTTTATCTCAATTGGATCAAAAGTTGTAAGAAATAAATGATTATTTAATTAAAGTAACGATATTTTAGTGCAAAAGAGAGTTTACTATTTCTACTTATGAATAAAATAATCTTATAAATATATAATAACATTTTAGTAATAATGTAATTAAGATTATATATAAAATTCTGAGTCGCAAATATATATAAAATTGCACTTTTACAATAAAATTTGTAGTATTAAATTCAGAAATTGAAACAATTATTTTCGTGAATAAAATTACATATATAATACTTCGCAATGAGAAAATATAAAGATATACATTTATATATATATATTATATAAAGTTAAATAAAATATATATATCTTAATCAAATATAAATTTTATGATTTTATGAGCAATTAATTTGTTAACACTTATAATTGTAATTGAATTAATAATTTAATATCTCATACATGATTTTTCAAACAATATGTAAAAATTATAAAGATATATTAATGTATGTATCATATATAAAATACATATGGTTAATTAAGTATAAATGTTATGTTATTAAATAATCTTTATAATGATTTTACAAATAATCAGTTAGTTAACTTTCATATAGTTAAAGTTGATAAAATGTGTAATTAAATTAATAATTTGATATCTCAAACATGAATTTTCAAACAATAAGTAAAAATTAATAAAGATATATTAATGTATGTATCATATATAGAATGTATTTGATTGATTAAATATAAATTTTATGTTATTCAATAATCTTTATAATGATTTTACAAATAATTATTAACTCTCATAGTTAATGTTGATAAAATATATAATTTGATAACTTGAATATGATTTTACAAACAATTACGTACAAACAAATGTAATATATATATATAAGGTTAATAAAATACATAGTTTTATAAATCTTATATCATCAATAATCTTTATAACGATTGTTATTTTATATATATAATTATCTTTGTTAACAATATAAAATTATTTATATTTTTAGCGGATTGATCGATAGTAAGTGCAAATGTTATATTGCCTTAAATTCTAATTTATCATTTTTTTGAGAATGAAAATACTGTATAATTTGTCATTAAAAGAAAAATGTTTTGTAATAATTATTTATCCATTTCTCGAACGTTCTAGAATAATGACACACAAAGGGCTATCAATGAATCAAACGATACGCAGATTTCTCATGAATTGTTTAATATAGGCGGAGGATATTATGTGAAAAGTATCGAGGAAATTGATAGTATGGTCATGGGTTAGAATCAAATTGCAAAAATCTCTAAATGTTTTCTTTCTTTAATTGCCAAAAGAAATTTGAACAGGAAATGTAAATATCAACCAGAGCTTATCTCAATATATCGTATGATAGCATTGATGATACAGATTGTTTACAGCAAGACTATGCATGTCGAGGCGTGTATCAATGCTAACGCACCAAAATCATTTAATTATTGCCTGCATCGAATTCTGCATAGATTTGACTGAGTGCTAACATTATGCATTATGCAGGTAGTTATGCACCTGTCAGTTCTGATAAAATCACTTTTTGAAAGAGATATGTTTGCTACTAGTACCCATGGTAAGTTATCGATCGAGGTCGGTAACTCGGTATATAAAAAAATGGGTAGGTAAATTATCGGCAATTTAGTTATTGTAGTTAATATAGTTGGGGGACGTAACACGCCGCCACGTAGTTGAATCATGGGGATTAAGGAAAACATGATTCAAAAAATCAATAAGAGGAAAAAAAAATGGATTAAAATTGGAAAAATGAATGGAATTATTATTATGAGAAATTTGACGTCTTCATGAACCATAATTTCTTGAGTAAAACAACAAAATGATCAAATAAGTTTATGTTTATGAACGAATTAAAATAATTTTCTTATTAGATTGAGATTAGAATGTGAAATGGAAAAAGAATTCGCAATGTTATGGTTTGTATATATGTATCAGCAGAGACTAGTCTCTGATATCAGTTTCTGTCATTTTCATTCTCAATGTCCTAACGTAACTATCATTTGGTTATATTCAGTTTATATTATGAAGTACGGATATAATATTGCTAATCAATATTCGCATAATGATTTTCCTTAATATGAAATATTATAAGTCATATCTGACAAACTAAGCGTCTAATCCTAAATTATTTAAGATTTGCAAACTTGATTGATTATAATTGTTTGTTTACTTGTTTTGAATGATAATATATAGTATAATCTTAGTGTTCCTAAATCGTTAACTTCTAGTTTCATGTTAACTATTTAAGATTTGCAATTAAAATCCTAAATTTCATCGATTATAACTGTTTGATAATGTATAATATAATCTTAGTGTCCCTAAATCGTTAACTTCTAGTTTCATATAGACTATCTAAGATTTGTGAACTAAAATCCTAAATTTTATCGTTTAATTGCTCGTTTTCTTATAATATACTAAATAACATACTAAGGAATGTCAGTCCCATTCAGTTCCGTTGGTTTTAACAGTGTTTTTGGTATCGATGTTCAGTTGATTGCAACTGTGTCTTTAGTACCGATGTTCAGTTGATTGCAACCTTGTCTTTGGTTTCGCTGTTCAGATGATTGCAACCGTGTCTTTGGTACCGCTGTTCAGTCAGTTGTGAAGAAGCTTGAAATATTTCAAAATTCTATTAATTACTTTGATACAATTGAAAATATGCAAATCGTAATTTGTTTGTTTGGTAAGTAAAAAAAAGGAATGGTTGTGATTAGAAGTAATAATGATAGTTGATGTACTTTTGTTTCTATAATTTTTTGTAATGCATATAATGCGTTTCGTGTAGTGAAATTAAAATTAATTAAATTGATACAAATTTATAATGAGCCTTATTTCAGGATGCACTGCATTCATTAATTATTTTTGGAAGCAAATTTCTGTAGACGTTGTATGGTCCTAACTTGGAAATTATAGTTGTAGTGTTACTGCTTTCTGCTTCAAAATGACTAAAATATATATTTAATTTTCTTTTCTGTAAAATAAGTAAAAATTTAAGTTTCGAAGAAAATAAAAATTTGATGTTAAATTAATTGTAAACCATGTATTGTTAGAGTGAAATAAATAAAATAAATATATAAGCTGTAAGTATCATAAAGAATGATAAATACATATTAATATGATTCAAGTGACTTAAATGGTTAAACGTAATTATCAATATATACCAGTGGCAAGCTGTCATTAGGTACATAATTTGTTCCATTTGAAAATACATTCATTAATCCCTTCTGTGAATAAAAATGGTCATCTATCTCCAATAGATTTAAGTTTTTCCTCTCAAAACATTTAATACTATCTGAATCTGAATTCATGTTACTGTGCTTTTTGCACATATTCCTTTTCTTATATCTAGAAATGGATTTTATAGATCCCTTTTTCAAGTGATTTTTACTTGAAAAATTTACATTTTTCTGTAACAATATTTTATCGCGCAATATTCTTTTCTCTTTCTTGGAAGTATTTCCCAGTTTATCGTCAAGTTTCTTTATTTTCATATCTAACGATTTCTCATAGTTTTGGATTTCAAGAACAATTTTATTATAATCTACAGATTTTGGAACTTCATCAATCTCTTTATTCTGACAAAATTCCTTCTTATATTGATTCTCAATATTAATTGCATGGTTTAGAAGGAAACTTGCATCATTACAAACATCAGGTTTATTGGATGACATTGCATTTTTGTCTAATATATCAACCTTGTTTAAAATTAAATACTTACTACTTTCTATACATTGTACTTTCTCATCTTCCAATTTATTGTCAAGTTTCTTTTCTGACGATTTCTCATAATCTTGGATTTCAAGAACAATATCATAATCTACAGATTTTCGAACTTCATCAATTTCTTTATTCTGACAAAATTCCTTATACTGATTCTCAATATTATTTCCTTGGCTTAGAAGGAAACTTGCATCATTACAAACATCAGGTTTATTGGATGACATCGCATTTTTGTCTAATATATCAACCCTGCTTAAAATTAAATACTTACTACCTTCTATACATTGTACTTTCTCATCTTCAAAATGAGAACTTTTAATGTTGGAACTTATCTCTGCTTTACTCAATTGTCGATTTTCATATCCTCTATCTTCATTTCCACTTATTCTATTATTTCTATTTTCATTATTTGAAGTCGGCATAACACTTTCTCGTTGTGTTATAGTATTTGTCTTACAATAATATTTTTGATCTGTGTTATTAACTTCATAACACAATTGCTGGCGCTTCGCTTCTTCCGATTTACTTAATTGTTGATCTCTACATCCACTATCTTCATTTTCACTTATTCTATTATTTCCATCTTCATCATCATAATTTTCATTATTTGAAGTCAATATAACACTTTTTCCTTGTGTTATAGTATTTGTATTACAATAATATTTTTGATCTCTGTTATTAAATTCATAACTCAATTGCTTGCGCTTCGCTTCTTCTCGAGCTTTTAAAATTTCTAATACTTGTGAGCAGGAAGTAGCTATGTGTCCTTGCATCCCACAGAACTGACATTTTTGTTCAACTACTTCAACATGTCGAACTCACATTTCCATAAATGTGTGCGAATGTTTATCAATAATCATCGTTTTCTTTTCTAACTCTAAAACTTGTGAAAAAACTTGCTGTAATGTGTGCGTTTCATTTAAGAAATATCGCATTTGTTTTTGTGATAAGCCTCTAATAAAAGCATCGACAGCCTCTTGCTCAATTTCTAAGCGTGTTATTGTAGGACAGTTTATTCCATACTGAAATTCATATGCTTCTATAATATCATATATCAATGATTTAATTCGAATATAAAAATGAACAGTTTCTTCATGTATGTTTTGGACGCTTTCGTAAAGTACTTTCCGTAAATATGCACATGTTTTGCGAGGCATATAAGCAATTTTTAAATATTCTAATAAATCATTAATTGTTTGAAAATTTTGTCCGCGAATAAAAGATTTAGGACTCTGACCTAATTTAGATTTAATAAGTTTTAGTAAATTTCCTTCTGCAATACTTGGCAACATATCTCGAGCTTCTTTACAGCATAATGCAAATTCTTTGAACGTATTTTCATCACCATTGGAAACAGGTATAGTATTTAAAGCATCTTCTAAACTTATTGAATACTCAATTGGTATTGCATAATTATCATTAACCGACGATGCATAATCATCGTGATTTATTTCCGAATAAGAGTTTAGTCTATGTTTATAAGTATTTTGTTCTTGATTATAATCAATTTCACGAAAGTATTCTGGATAATTATTATATTTATCGGAATATTTACTGTTTGTTCTTAAATATGACTTAAACTGCTTTGACTCAATATCCTTTATATTAGAGTTTAAATAATTATTTGTCGAATTGGCAAAACGATAATCTTGATATGGATATTGACGAAATTTTGAACTCCGTTTTAATTTCTCAAGAGATGGAGATAGTTTTTGATTGTTATAGAAACCTGAATTATTCTGTGTAGAATGATTTTTGTAAGGATGATACATGATGTTTAGTATTTAATATAAAACTATTAAATGATTGTATGTTACGAAGATGAATTTATCCCATCTAGTTTATATTATTATAATTTTCATGGAAAAACAATATTATATATATCTTTTCCACTTTTCATTTGTATTTCTTTCTACCAATTTTCAGATTTATAATCGTGAGGCTATATAGATTCACATAATATATCAGAATTTCTTATGCAGAAAGTAATTCCAACTTCCCCCTTTGTTTCATTAGACTTCTATATCATTTTTTTTTCTTCCTTTATTTACTACTAGTTTATATATAATTATATAATTAATCCAATTCTGTTTTTAAATTCCATCAGTCTCATTCAATATTGCTCTTGTATCTAATATTCTATGTAAAATTACATATTTTTTCTTTTAAAATAATAGTAATCATATTGAAAGATATTATGTATAATAATTTTATACTGTAGTATGATAATAATAGTAGTGTTTAAGCTTTCGTATATTGTTCTACAATTTTAACCTTGCAAAATAATAAAAATAATCATCTGAAAATAAACATAATAATTAACATGTATTTCAGTGTTAAACATAATTCATAAAAAAAGAAAATCAAAACAAGTAATTTTCTTTTTTTTTTTTCATTTTCAAAAATTTAATCCAAAATACAAAAATAAATAATTTACAGCAATTTGTAAAATATCCAAATTTGAATAAAAAAGTTGAACATTGATTATTTCACTTTTATAAACAAGATAAATATGATCAATAAATTCATAATTTTATTGTAATTTTAACCGAATTATTGAACTTTATTAAAATTTTATATAAAAATTTAAATTACAGCTTATTGAAGTTAATTAATATTAATTACATCTTTCGTATATATAATTAAACTTCTAAGTTAAAATTTTCAATTTTAAAAATGCAATCAAATGTAATAATCAGAAATGGAAAATAAATGTTATACATGATTACAATTTCTTATAAAAAGTTGCACTATAAATTGCTCAACAATAAAAAAAAATAAAAATAAAAATGAATGAATAAAACAAATTCAAGTTAAATTGATAATAATAGAATATTTCAAAAATGTTTAATAAATGAAATAAATTCAAGTTAAATTGATAATAATATAACACTTCAAATCATATATTTATTTATAATGAAATTTGTCGAAATTAATCAACTAAAATTTTAGCACTTTAAATTCAAATATTTATTAATGATAATAAACAAATATTTAAGTTGGATGAATAAATTTCAACACTTTAATTTAAATATTTGATAATAAAAATCGCTGAAGTTAATCAAATACGATATAACACTTCAAACTAAATGATTATTAATGAAAATAATTGTTGAAGATAGTTAACTGAAATTTTAACACTTTAAATTATTTATTTATTAATAATAAAATTTGTTGTAATTAATTAAATAAAATTTTAACACTTCGAATTAAATGTTTGATAATGATAATAAAAATCATTCAAGTTGACTGATTAAATTAAACACTTTAATTTAATTATTCATCAATAAGAGTATCATTAAAATTAATCAAATAAGCTTTAACACTTCAAATGATTATATAAAAATATTTATTGATTGATTAAATGTAAACACTTTAATCCAAAAATTAATCAATTACAAAAAAAATCACTGAAGTTAATCAAAGATTCAAATCAAATATTGCTAATAATAAAAATTATTTAAGTGGATTGAATAATTTCAACACTTTAATTTAATTATTCATTAACAAGAAT
>JABFPH010000145.1:0-10043 GCA_022817485.1 Elgonia sp. ZL-2020 | reverse complement strand
GTTTTGTTCCTCATAGAATTTTTTTTTTTTTTTTTTTTTATGTTCCTTACTATGTAAAAAGGACTTTTTTTTGCCAAATAAGGAACTTTTTAATAAAACTATAAAGCTTATTTACACTGAGAAAAATGTACTCCTACTTTTTGCAAACATTGTTCGTAATCGTGATGTATAACAGATTTTCTGCCTTAAAATACTAGCACTGATAGCATTTTTACGAATAATGTTAATATTTTTTGTGAACATACTACTAAAAAGAGTTATTATTCTATTACATAATATTATCATTATTGGTAAAAATGCTATCAGTGCTAGTATACTTTAAGGCAGAAAATCTGTTATACATCACGATTACGAACAATATGTTTGCAAAAAGTAGGAGTAAATTTTTCTCAGTGTATATATATATATACAACGTTCTAGGATTAAATTTTCCTTTTATAGCTATATATACACATATACGAGGTTCAAAGATTTATATTAATAAGAAAAACTCGTCTGCAAACACTAAATTGCAACACTAAAATTAAAACTAACAAGTTAAACATAAATTTTAATTTATAACAACGATTTTCGTAACCGGCATAAAGTAAACAAATTTAGAATTTAGAAATAAGCTTCTAATATAATTTTATTTTAAAACGTACAAAAAAATAACAATTTTTATAAAAATGCATATTTTTTTAATAAAATATTTTATTATGAACAAAAACTCATGTGAAGCATGTTAAATTAATTAGTAGATGTCTTGATATATTAAAAAATCTGTTTTAATGCTTATGTTGCAATATTGCAACATCCGTCCTTAAAGGGTTAAAAATCACTCATCGCAGTGATTTGTAATTGTCTATGCTATAGACTTATTGTTATCATATTTATGGCATCATAAAGTATATAAAACTATAACGAAAATTTGGTGAATTCAGTATGCGACTATATTATACATTTATATTTATATACATATTTCCTATAAGAAATATGTATAAAATGTATAACTTTTCCAAAAATCTTTAGACAGCTTCCGTAAACATGTTATGACAATTAATTTATAATTCTATTCTTATATTTTGCATTTTTCATCTATACTTTTCATAGTCTTTTTACATTATGTATTTTTAGTGTAAATGGGGATCGGTTAATTCTTCGTAAAATAATTCTTCGTACACAATTCTTCGTACGTTATTCTTCGTATATTAATTCTTCGTAAATTAATTTTTCGTATATATCAATTCTTCGTAAATAATAAATTTTTGTTACAATAATAAGCCGCGCGCAACTTTAAATTGTTTTTTTTTGTAAATAATAACTTATATCCTGATTAAAACTCAGCGCGCGAAGCGAAGCCGCGCGCAACAAAATATTTTTTATATATTATATATATTTGTACATAATTAAAAACAATGTTTTTTGTTACAATAATAACCCACATCCTGATTAACACTCAGCGCGCGAAGCGAAGCCGCGCGCAACAAAATATTTTTTATATATTATATATATTTGTACATAATTAAAAAAAAATGTTTTTTGTTACAATAATAACCCATATCCTGATTAACACTCAGCGCGCGAAGCGAAGCCGCGCGCAACAAAATATTTTTTATATATTATATATATTTGTACATAATTAAAAAAAATGTTTTTTGTTACAATAACCCACATCCTGATTAACACTCAGCGCGCGAAGCGAAGCCGCGCGCAACATAAAATTCTTTTTAAACATTAAAAACAATTTACGAAGAATTGTGTTGTGCTATATGGTGGTGTGTTATGAAAAATATATGTTTATATTGAAAACTTCTAAAACTTTCAATTTGTTAATAATATTCACAAGAAGAATTACGAAGAATCATGCAATACGAAAAATTGTTCTACAAATAATTGTGAATTACGAAAAATTGATTTTACGAAGAATTATTTTACGAAGAATTATTTACGAAGAAATATTTACGAAGAATTATTTACGAAGAAATGACCTACACTCATTTTTTCAATAAATAAGAGTATACCCAATATAGAATAAGAATCCCCAAAGTGATGTAGTTTTAAAGTTTCAAGTTTAAAGTGTAAATAAATAATTAAGAAGTATTTTTAAAAAAATTAAAAAATTCTATTGCAATTATATCACAATACAATTCATGATTATTATATAAAACGAGTTATTGACTTTATTTTTTATAAATAAATGATTATTTATCATGAGAAAATTATACGATTTTTTAATGTATGTTTAAACTTAACACTTTTTTATTTTATCAAATTCAAACATGAATTTACTTGTTTTTAGTTAAACTTTTAAAATTAGTAATTGTTTCATTAAATTTAAAAAAAGTCAAAAAAATAATAAACAAAATAGAAATGTGTTAATTTTAAATTCGCATTAGAAAATGTTTCAGTTCTCGTTTTAATAAATAACTATTTGTTCTTTCAAAATAAAGTTAAAATCTCATTTTAAATATTAATTATGATGAAATATTACTTAAATATTTATTTAATATTAATATTATAAAACAATATTTCATGCATAAACTATTGTTCATATAATTTCATATTAATTCCTTCATTCAAAAGACAGTTTCCATTACAATTACATCACATTTACATTAATATTTGCTACTAATCATGCAGGCATTCATTCATAAGGTAGTTAATCCGTAACATCTCTAATCAAGAAAGTTATTAATTTTTTTTTTTTTATTATATTTTAAAACTGTTTATTATTGTTAACAAGAATATTCAAATAAATATTATTTATTTATATACACTATGATTTAATAGAAAATATTTTATTATTATAAAATACAATTTAAACTGTGTATTTGACTTCGGATTTAACGTCACACATGCGTATTATAACCATTTTCATGAAGTATCAAACTTTTTCAATTAATTTCTTAAAATCAAGTTCGGTAACCTATATTTTTTCTTACATCCGTAAATTCTTCCAATATTCAAAAATAATATTTTTAACAGTCACAAATGATCCATTCTTAAAAAGTTAATGACATTTCAACTAACTTCACTGCGTTACCGATAGAAGTTGCCGATAGTCACGCTGTCACACTTTGGATTTTGTTGTTTCAATTATATTATTATAAATCAAATATACAATTTCATGTGTATTTTGTAATAAAAAGTATGTTAATACTTTTTAATTTGATTTATTTATTTAAAATAACATTAATTCAAATATTTTAATTATATAATTTAAAACAGACGTAAGTGTTGTTTCTGAAATCACGTGACTTTATTTTTCGTGCGTTAAAAATCTGAATTCAATTAATATTTTGAAGTAATTTATTATTTAATTTCAATTTAAATACATTTTATATTTTTTTAAAAAAATCGTAATCAAAATAGTCTTTTACGCGCGCGCGACGCGAGCGTAAAAGACTAATTCTAGTAATAATCTAGTATATTATATGAAAAATGTTATATGATATTCTAACTTACAACTTGAAGCTTTCCATCTTTATCGTAAGATCTTACAAGGGCTGCATTACTTTTAGGATCTTTGAAAGCTATCATATCGGTGTCCTAAAATATTTTTTAAAAAATTACATAATGATAAATTAGGTTGATCATTATTTATAAAATAGGATAAATTATAAATTTAAACAATTCAAAGATTTCTTTATAAAGTTGATCTAAGCTTGAAAAAATTAAATAAAGTTGAAAAAAATGTTATTTGAATATACTGGCAATTTTGTAAGTGAAAATACTTACATATTTTCCCAATCTAAATCTGTTACGATACGCCATATATAGTGGTGTTCTTTTTCCCATCAAATAAAATTCACTATCTTGAAATTTGAAATTATGTTTTCTATGAAATGCCTTAAATGTTATTTCTGTATCAGCACTCCTTTTTTTTATTGTTTCATGGTCTATTGAAACAATATCATATTCGGGAACTAAAAATTAATTTTCAATTATTTCTGATTATTAATTTATTTTTACAATTTTTTTTTATTTGATAACTTAATCTTTCAAACATAAAATGACAGGTTTTTATATGAAATAAAATATTTTACAAAATATAAAATAAACTCATACCAGAATCACGATTTGGTACATCGAACAATTCTTGAATTTGCTCATCAGTTAGGTAATCATGCAACTGAAAATGGAAATTGAAATATGTTAATAAATTCTAATCATATCAGGTAATTATTTATTATTATCTTTATAAAAGCTTTGTCAAAAACTTACTTGTAAACTTTGAGTGAATAATAATAAATTTGCAAATGCAAAAATATAAGATATTAACATTTTTGTAGACTTTTACAGACGCACGAAACACACGAAATTAACAAAAATGAGATTGATAAGTCTGCAAATTTTAATTTATACAGAAAACACTAATTAATATTGATGATTTATCTAGAGAATATGAATGAAATTAGTTTAATTGATATGCAATAAAAGTATTTTTGGTTCATGATTTGTATCATTAATTATTATAATTAATACTAATTTTTATAGTTCAGAACTTTGATGAAATTTTAATGTGTGCAAAATCTTTAAATTTTGAAATAGGTATTATTTTCAATTTAAAAATGATTCAAGGAAAATTATTTTCTATTATTTTTCATATAGTATATTTATGTTCGTATTGTGATACGATCTTTTTTGTATGAAGAAACTTGATAATGTATCCATTTCAAATTGAATACATATATAGATAGATAGATAGATATATGGACATATATATGTATATATATATAGATTCTTAAAAATTTAACGAACATTAAGTATTTAAATGGAATAAAATTCGACATAAATTCATTTGTAATGTGAAATTATTTACAGTCTAAATAGAACATGCAATTTTTAAGAAAATTATTTTTAGCTAAAAACTTCCATAAATTATATGCAACCCAAATTAATATATGATTTACAAGAATGTATAGCAATATACCTGTATTTTATGATTTTTTTCGAAAAAATAAAATAGAAATTTAAAATGACAAAACTATTCCTACTTTCCAGTACAGTATATTATTTTTTTGCACATATACAAGTTTTTTGCTTAAACTTTTACTAGTAATTATTTTGAGATCATTAATATTTAAATTTAGTATAAATAAATAAATAAATAATGTAAAAGTGTAAATTTGTTTCACTCAGAAAAATTTTAATATTAATGTACTAAAAATCAATTTAGAAATGAAAAAAATTGTTTTCAGAAATCTATTATATATATTATCTGTTAGTTTTGACAGTATTTTAATTCTAAATTAAACAAATTTGGAAATTTACATGCAAAATATTATTAAATAAGATTTTATCATCACGTATAATAATGAATTGTTGACTTATTGGTTGGATATAACATTAAACGTGACTGATATTAAATTTCTTACGAGAATAAAAAATATTTTTACATTTATGCAGTACAAGGTTTTTTGTTTAATATTATCATTTTCTGACAATAAAAAAATTGAATGAGAAATAAAAGCGTTTAAAAAAATATGATAACTCTTGCTAAAATACAATATTTACAATCACTAAAAAAAGTTCTTTTTAATATTTTTTTTGTTAATAGCATTTCCAGGTTTGTTTTAAAATTCTATATTTAAGGTAATAAGAATATACAAAGGACAATTTTTTAACTGCGATCATTTGTGTTAAATTTGTCCTATAAACCTCGATTTGACGGTAATTACATTTAAACAATAAATTTTAGAAACCATTGATGATTTGTCAATTTCGTATCTATATTTAATATAGATATTTGATCAACCCAAACATTCATAAGTTAATCAGTGTTAAATTAAATTTGTCTTGATCGTTAATCCTTATAATTTTAACCGCATTATTAACGTTCCTTAGTATCAATTAAAAGTTTACCCCAATAGAACTATACGTATATTATACATATAATGTACGTATCAAAAACAGCTAAATAGCTAAGATAAATTTGGTATAAAGATTGAGCTAATATATGTATATCTTATACATTAAATATATATTACAATATCAACTAATTTTCATTAAAAAATTTTTTTCTTTTAAATTTAGATATATGCAAAATAGTATAACTATTGGAATGTATCTTATACAGATAATATACGTATAATATTTGTATAATTGTCAAATACTAAAAAACAACTACTTTCCAAAAACATTGAAATATTTTAAAATGATGAAACCATTTCATCAAGATTTGAAACGTTTCATCAAGAAAACCATTTCATCAAGATTGGAAACGTTCTGAACAAAACATTTAGATCAGAAAACGAAATTTTAGCCGAAATAATCTATTGTTAAAATTATAACTATTGAAATATACATTATACATATAATATACGTATATATAATATATATCTGTATGATTGCGTCAATTTTGAAATACTTAAAAGGTAACTAGTTTTCAAAAACATCGGAATATATTGAAATTGATGAAATTATTTTATCAACTTATTATCATCGTAAGCATTCGTCATAAAACATTTCGATGCGAGAAAAACATAAATTTTATTAGCTAAATGTGATGTATCATTGTAAGTATAACTATATATATATGGAATATATATTCTACAGATAATATATGTATATAATATCTACATGATGCTTACATAAACATTATATGTATATTATACAGAAAATATATGTATGCGATTGAGTAAATTATAAAATATACTAAAAAAAAGTAATTAGGTTCAGAATACATAGAAATATTTTAAAAACCATGAAGTTTTATTTCTTCAAGATTCTATCGCATACGTTCTGTGCAAATTACGATTAAAATTATAATTATTATTAATTATAATTTTATTAGCTAAATGTGATATATCATCATAAGTATAACTACATATATATATATATATATATGGAATATATATATTGTACAAATAAAGTACGTATATAATATCTGTATGATTGAGTCAATTGTTAAATAGTATAAAAGGTATAATTAGTTTTAGAAAACATCGGAATATTTTAAAAACTATAAAAATTTATTTCTTTAAGATATGTCATCGCATGCTTTCTGTGTAAAACACATAGATCAACAAATAAAATTTCAAGCAAAATATGATATATATCATTTAAAGTATAACTACAATGTATATTGTTAAGATAATATACGTATAATGTATGTATAATGTTTACATATACATTATATGTATATTATACAGGTATAATATGTATAATTATGTCAATTGTGGAATACTAAAAAAGGTAATTATAGTCTCAAAAATCATCAGAATATTTAAAAAAAAACCGCATATAAAATTATTCCCCAACAGCCCACAACATATATTCTACGGATATTATACGTATATTATATATATATGTCTGTATAGTATACGTATAATTAATTAAATTAAAAAACAAAAAAAATTACAAAAATAGGTTTATATTTCGTTAAAATTAAATATATAAAACACAAAATAATGATCTAACAAAACAATAATTATATCAGAAAAAGGTAAGATTAAAAAAAATTGTTTTCTTCACAGAAAAAAAAAAAATAATAAAAAAAACGGTACAAATTTTAGAGAAGTATATTTAAGAAGTTAAAAATGATGGAAATTATAAAATTTTTTAATTTGTCGATAATGAATTTTAAAGAGGAAGAAATACTCTTCAATTTAAAAAAATTACAAGAAAATTGACAAAGTTTGAGATGAAAAATTTGTACCGTTTTTTTTTCTTAGTGTATTTTCATGGCTTAGAACCTCCATATATTCAAAATCAGGTATTCCATCATATAAAGTACTCCAAAACGAAGTTCTAAAAAATTTCAGCCAGAAAAAATACCCGTTTTTTGAGAATTCAAAAAACTTTATTTTTACGGGTTTTGACCAATCAGAAAGCAGTAACTGCAAATTAGTTAAATATCAGTGCAGAATCAGTTTCCTTATGTTAAAAGCTTCAAAATAACCTATAATAAAGTATTGTTACAATGCTTAGTCGCAAAGATTTAGCATATTTTGTATTTACAAGTACCTGCTCTCTCCAGAGAAATGAAAAATCAAAATAAAAAAAAATTGAAAAATATTGGTCCGATCAAAAAATCTTTTGGGGAATCTTAATAGATGTTTGATGTTGTTTTTCTCCCAAAGTCCCACAGTACCAAGTTAAATCAAAAATAGAAAGAAGAGACCGTTGGGGACCAAGGCGAATACAAAAATTGAATTCTTGGTAGAACAAATGAATCTTAATAGAACACAAAAAGAAACCTTTGTACAAATTTTCTAGCAAATCTATTTTTGACGTGGAATGACTCTTATCAATTTTAATCTGTAGTGATCGATTGCTCAAAACCATAATGAAATGTACGGATAAGAATTGTGAACCATTGGTGTGGAGGTAAAAAGCTTGGCTTCTCACGTGGAAGGTTTTTGAAGTTCGTATCTCGGATAAAAGCAAAATTTTTTCAAAAATAAACAAAAAAAAAAATAAATAAAAGAAGTAAAATAGTTGATTTGTTTATATTTTTATTTATTTTTCGTTCAAATAATAATTTTGATCTGTACGTGTAATTTCATAACAAATCATAATCAGTTCTTTTTCATTAATAAGAAAACTGCTATGAAATATCAAATTTCAATATGGAATTTCTTTTGCAAATTCCTGGTGAATTCATGATTGAATATTCATATTCATGAAATCCCATGAACGTATAACAAGGGTAATCTTAATCTTAATCTTCATCAATTAAGAGTCATGCAATGTACAATGAAAAACTCATCAAACATCAGCAAACATGAGGTTTCTTTTTAAATTACAATAACTTCACTAAAAATTTTCAAAAGACTTGACATTTTTTTAAAATTTCTAATTTTCATAATCTGTTATTTATTGAACGTTAACATGTAGAATAATACTGTTGAACTTCTACATTTTTAAACCATAAAACATAACCCTTTATTTTTGGTAGTTACGGGGGATGAGGGTAAAAAAATATTAATCTAACTGTATATCTATTCTAAAGCTTAAGATTTTTTCAACCTACAGACAAAATTTGGTTCTATTCTATTAGTAAATGAAAAAGTTATAATGGTTTCAACTTAGTAATTTCAAACTAATTCTAAGGTGACCCGTTTTTTTCCGTTTGTGTATTTCGAAAATTAAAAAAAAAATTTTCATCAAGTGTATACACAATCTTGTATCTAAAAGTTAAATCCAAATATTAGATAAACTAATATACAATATGAAAATTATTACGTCCTTTATTAGTTAGACTGTGATAAAAAAAATCAAACATTTTTATAATTTTACTTTTTTAAACAATTTATTATTATATATTTTCTACATTTTTTATATATAAAAATCTTATAAAATATAAATAATGTATAATAATAATAACAATAATCAGTATAAAATAATAAATAATATTTTATAAAATTATTAACAATTAAAATTTATAAATATAGAATAAATGTTTTATTAAAATAATAAATTTAATTTACATATGAAATGAATTCTTTTTTAAATTAAAGAACATTCTGTCGTTCAAAAAATTTTGAACAATTGAACGCCATTTTTAAATACACAAAGCTGTCAAATGCTCTGTTTATAAAGTTTCTGACAGCTTTGTGTTTAACATAGTGCGTAAATGTCAAAACAACAAAAAAATTTTAAATATCGTGTGGCTGAGTATCCGGATGGGCTGATCGCTGTGCCCGAATCTTGGATTCAAAAGCTATCAGACGGACAATTTCGAGGCGTTTTTCCGTCAGAAAAACCTGATCGGATAGAAAAGTGGATAAGGGCGGGAGAAGCACCCCACAAAAACTGGCCCAAATATAGTGTCAAACTATATGGAAAAGTTTACGGTAAAACATATCGCACTATTTAACTTTTCCAAATTCTCAATCTTTTGCTATTAAAACTTTTGTTAGTACCTTATCATCTATTGTAATTTTTTTTTTTTTTATTTTATTATTTATAATTTTTATTTTTATTTTTATTTATTTATAATTATATTTTTATTTATTAATTTATAACTATTTTATCACAAACTTGAACTTAATTTTGAAATTTATAGTAAACTGCTTTTATTGTACGTGCGAATTTTTACTATTCATGATTATTTT
>JABFPH010000144.1:0-10053 GCA_022817485.1 Elgonia sp. ZL-2020 | reverse complement strand
TTTCTCTCTTCATCCTTCTTTCTTCTTTGCCCGTTTCTCTTGGAGTCTTTTCATCCATCCTTCGCCTGATCCATCATCTTTTAAAATTCTTCTGATTTGATTCATCCCTCCTTCCTCATTTCCATCACATCTCTCCAAAACGTGTTCCCATGTTTCTTCCTCGAAGAGACAAATTCTACATTTTCTCTCTTCCTCTTCTAACCAGTATCTTCCTTCCTTCATTTCGTTCCCTAATCTGAATCTCGCTATCCTATTTCTGCTACTTTCTTTTCTAAATTCTTTCAGGTATCTTGGTATTCCTGTCGTTTTAATCCACTTGTACATCTCATTATATTTGGAGTCCTTCACTTTTCCATAATTTTCCTGTCCTTGTACTTCTCTATCTCTCTCACTCAAAATATTGATCATGATCATTCCTTCCTCTCTCCTTCTCTGTACTTCTCTTGAGTCAAACCCTCTTGCTCTATAGAATAATTCTCTCTCCTTCTCCCATGCCGTGTCTCTTTCTCTTTCTTCTTTTTTTATCTCTTTCCAGCATAGTATGGCTATTTCTCCTCCGATTCCTCTATCCAGTTTTTCTTCATATTTCATGGCTCTCTTTCCGGCTTTTAATCTCATTTTTTCCCTTCCTGTTTCCTCTCTCACCAGATAGCCTGGCGTGTCTCTCTCTAATCCTAAATTCCATTTCAGAAACCTTTCTTGTATGTTTTCTATTTTTTTCCTTTCTGCCCAACCCCATATTTCGGCTCCGTATAGGATTATACTCCCTACCATACTGTCAAATATGCTCATACCTCTTTTCCAATCTGTGTTGAATCTCCTCTTTATAATCCCCCAAACCAGTCTCATCGCTATTCCTCCTTTCTTACTTAGTTCTCTTATATGACTCTCTTGACTTCCGTTTCTTCTCAGCATGTATCCAAGATATTTAAATTCTTTCACTTCTTCAATGTTGCTTCCTTTCCATCTCCATCTATCTTGATTCTTCCTGCCTCTACCTTTTTTAAATACCAGCATTTTTTATTTCTCTGTGTTCACAATCATTTCTCATCCAAGTATTTTTCCATCCTTTTCATCATTTCCATCATACTCCACTCCTCATTTGCCAATAGAACAATGTCGTCCGCATATGACAAAGACCAAATTCTCTTTGTCCCTATCAGTATTCCACCATCTTGACCCTTCCTCAGAATCTCTTCTACTTCCGCCATGTATAAGTTGAACAGGTATTTTATTTTGTAGAAACTTGACAAGGATGAAAACTATGATTGAAACTTTTTAAATCAAAACTAAATCTAAATTCTATTGTAATTTTAGACTGAAAATGTCGGTCCAAAATAAAGAATATATTTAACCCTTTAACGCCGGCACCTTGGACCGAGTGTCACATCAATGTAAAAATTTAGAAATAACCTTCTGATATAATTTTATTCAAAAATATCCAAAAAATAAAAACAAAAAAAATTTTTTTTGTAATCTACATTTTTTTTCATAAAAATGCTTATTTTATATTTATTTATTTATTTAAGGTTGTAACAAAATACATATAATGTAAACATTATTCCGCAAAAGACATAATCTTGTGTGCGAACCTGCAATGACTAACCACATATCATATATGTCTTCCAATTTCATTAATCAAATTTTGTAAAGAAAAAATATAAAATTTAAGAAAAAGGAAATTTATAAAATAAAAATATTATTTTCTTAATAAAATATTTTATTATGAACACAAACTCGTGTGAAGCATGTTAAAATAATTATCAGATGTCTTGATACATAAAAAAAATTTTCTTAAGCTACACGGAAAAAATGGTAGTAGAGCAGTGCGCTTAACAGGGCGCACCGCTCTACTAAAGTACAGGAGAACGGGCTTTCGTCTGCTTTAGGCGTCCGGGACCCCTAAGTTCGGCGCCTCAGCCGCTTATGCTCCCACGAACAAGTTTATACGAGTTTAGGGGGCTAAGACTCCGAAGCTTAGGGGCCCCGGCCGCCTAACTCTTTGGTGCGCTGTTCGCTTTTATTTAGTACAGCGGCGCTACTACAATTTTTACCGTGAAATGTTGCCATATGGCAACACTCGGTGCTAAAGGGTTAAGAATCAACAACAGACATAAATCATTATTGAAATTAAAATTTATTTGACTTAACTGATTTTCACACAAAACGAATTGTTGTGAGCAATCAGAAATAATCTATGCTCGGGAATCAGTTGACTAATCTTGCATTTTTTTCTCAGTATATAATGGGCAGCATGAAAAAATATAAACGGCAATGAGTCATCTTTAATTAAGAAATTTTTACGTTTCCTAATAAGCATAGCACACATAAGTTTCAAACAAGTCGAGTTTCGGAAACGAATATATTATTAGAAAAATAATAATTATTATAACTGTAAAATGATACACCTATAATATAAAAATGTCTTCATTTTGTATGTAACATAAAAAAAAGGATTTTTTTTGTAAACTTAATAACAGCTAATAACACTGTGCGACAAAAAAGAACTTGATTTTTAGCGTCATAATCTAAGTTACTTAGCTGTGTAGAGTTCTTCATTCTGAATACAAATTTCGAAAGTTTTTGTTTTTATATCGTTAAATTCATTAGTTATTAACATTTAAAGTTTAAAAAAAAGTGACTGATAAGTATATGATTTTTTTACATGATTTGATGTAAAATTTTAGCGTTAATTCAAAAATATATGTTATATGTCGATAAGTATAATACAACATGATGAAAAAGCACGATTAAAATAATGATTTTTGTAAGAAAAAAACAAGTGACATAAATTTTTTATATTCTATAATAAATGCAATGTTTCGCACATCTGGTTCAAGAAACAGAGTTTTATAAGTAACACTTCTTATTATAAAATTATAATAAATTGAAATTCTATATTGTTTTAAAAGTTTTTTTTTATATTTTATTTATAAAACTTTACAATTCTTGAATTGGAAGTTTTCATAGACTTTTGTAAATGTAGGAGCATGAATGATTATAAATTCATTCATTCATTTTTCATCAAATATTTTTAAGAGGACAAAATATTTGTAGCAAAGTCTCTAAATTAGATACGTTGATAGCTTTGACTATAGTTATAATTTTAATTTAACCATTATTATTTAGGATAGTGATGAAGAATATGAAGATGCACTTTCTGAATTTCTTTCGGACAACGGAGATGATGCACAGGATGACATGGAAGATATAAGTAACTTCTATTTCGAGGAATTAAACAAATTTTTAAATCATGATGACAGTATGGATCCTATAAACATACCTGTTATTGCAAGCAAATGCGATATAATATGCATGATTTTGAAGTTTGCATTTTTGCATAATATAAGTCAAACTGCAATAATAGATTTGTTTAAAATGATGAATAGTATCTTTGAATCACGAGTCTTGCCAGATTCTCGATCTGTTATTGAAAAAATGTTGAATCCAAAAGGTGTTATGACACATCATGCTGTATGTGCATCTTGTAATATTTATATCAGTCCTTATGAAGCAGACAACACTAAAGTTGTAACTTGTCACAAATGTAATGAAGTAATTAATGTTGATGTTCTAAGCAGAAGTAATTTTTTTGTTACTTTGGATCCTGTACCTGTTATTAAAAATCAGTTAGAAAAAAATTGGACAGGGTATCATAACATAATTATGAGAGATAAAAACAATTCAAATGGAGTTGAAGATATTTATGACGGTGATTTATATAAGCAAAGTATTAAAAATTTAAATTTATTAGATAACCAATTGTATGCTACATACACATTCAATGCAGATGGTGTTAAATTATTTAATAAGTCAACGGCTCACTTATGGTTATTACAGCTAACAATAAATGAATTACCAGCTTCTGTAAAACTTGCAAATCCTATTTTATGCGGAATTTGGTTTGGCGAAACGAAACCAGACATGAATATATTCTTGAAACCATTCGTTGATATGATGAATGATATTTCAAATACTGGTTTAAGCTGTGACATTGAAGGAGAAAGAAAAGTAGTAAAATTGTATGGTTTATGTTGTTGTGTTGACTCTGCTGCACGAGCGCCCATGCAAAATTTAACTCAATTTAATGGAAAATGCGGTTGCAACTGGTGCAAACACCCAGGACAATGGTCTGCAGAAGATGGTGCTCTTAAATACCCATATGAAATTAACGGAGAGGAAAGGACACATGATTTAGCTGTATCTGACATGAGGGCAGCTATTGAAATTAGACAGAGAAATAGAAGAAAAACTGTTAATGGTTTTAAAGGTGCATCCATATTGATACTTTTACCAACTTTCGATATAATAAATGGTTTCGTTCCTGATTACATGCATGCGATGCTTTTGGGTGTAGCAGAGCAGTTTGCAGAGTACTGGTTTAGCACGAAATTCAGTGGAAATTATTCATTGTCCAGGCATGTAGAAGAAATAGATGAAATGTTGCAGCAAATTAAACCACCCTTACAAATTGCTCGACTAACACGAAAAATTTCAAATCGAAACTTTTGGAACGCCAGAGAGTGGGAAAATTGGGTGCTCTATCATAGTGTTCCTTTAGTAAAACCATTTTTGCAGCAGCGTTATCTTCTTCACTGGATGAAATTTGTGGGGGCTTTATTTATTCTTTTAAAAGAAAAAATAACAATTCCTGAAATAGATATGGCACATTCCTTACTGGAAAATTTTGTAAAAGATGCTCGGGAATTGTATGGACTCACTGCTATGACTTATAATATGCATCAGCTTTTACATATCAGAAAAAGTGTTAAAAACTGGGGGCCCTTATGGTCTCACAGTAGTTTTACTTTTGAGTCTGGTAACGGCGTCATTGTCAAAACAGTTTTTGCTGGCAAAGGCGTGCACAGCCAAATTAAGCGACGCGTCATTATGAAAGAAGCATTAGAGTACGTACAAAACCGAATGCATTTTTTAAATTCCAGAGCGGAACATTTTTATGCAAAGATTAATAGACGAAATGCCATTAAAACTTCGAAAATAACTACTTCGAGATATTTTGGTGCCCCAGTAATGACTGAAGTGGAGTTAATTAATCGATTCAATTTATCGAATAGTACAGAATCCTACAATAGGATGGTTGTGAATAGTTCTTTGTATTGTACCGTGAAAAAAAATTATAAACGCTCTGACAGTTCCTTCGCGCAGTTAACTGATGGAAGTTATGTAAAAATTTTTGAGTTTTTGGTAGATTTTGAAAATGGTACTGAATTCACACTTATTCAAAAAGTTAATGTCAGAGAAATATTTCAACAAACAACTTCACATTTGAAACTTGTTAGTACAATAAGTGAAGAACTGGCAATTATACAAACGAATGAAATTGCAAAGCCGTGTGTTTTCGTAGAAACAACAGATTACAATTATATTTCAGTAGTACCGAATTTATTACATTATTGATTGTAAACTTAAAATTAACAGTAGAAAGACGGTTGGGTCATTTTAACTCTCTGATCTCTTTTTCTACCTCAATAGATTAGTATTTTCTTTATCATTATTTATAAAATTATTCGTCTTTCTAGTGTTAATACAACAAATTTCGTAATACCTTCATTTATTATAATAAATTATAAGTGTTTATTAGGGTATCCATTATTTCCTAAACACCATATATATAGTATTTACAGTACCGGTCAAAAGTTTAGAATCACCTTTCAAAAATATAAATCAATAGTGATCGAAAACTTTTAATCAGTACTGTACATCGTAACTTCTTATTTATTTAAAATTAGAGATTAAACTTTCAGCTTTAAGATATATGTATTCATTTTTCATTTGTATAAACTTTTCTAGATGGCGCTTCAAGAAAACCAAAGTCCCTTTTTATCACAAAAATTTAATAAATTTGAAGCCATCTACGGCGTTGCAAAAGTAATTTTTACAATTTCTGTTTATAAGGTCTTGTAGAATGATCAATTCCCTACAAAATGAAAAAAATGTAAGTTGTGTTACGTTGATTTTTTACGGAGTTCTATGACGTTTACAAAACCTCTGCATTTGATGAGAATCAAAACCGTTTTCGAGATTTGTTATCTCAAAATTTTCAATTCTGGCTTTTTTCATTTTTTTTAAAATTTTAAGCTTTTTTTTGCTTGTGAAATGTTTGTATTCAATTTTCATATCAACCAATCATAACAAAACTCGAAAACTGTCTTGATTCTCATCAAATGCAGCGGTTGTTTAAAAGTCATATAACTCCGCGTAAAAAATCAACGTAATAACTTACATTTTTTTTCATTTTGTAGAAAATTGATCATTTTACAACATCTTACAACAAGAAATTGCAAAAATTAATTTTGCAACACCGTAAATGGTTTCAAATTTATTAAATTTTTGTGATAAAAAGGGACTTTGGTTTTCTTGGAGCGCCATCTAGAAAAGTTTATACAAATGAAAAATGAATATATGTATCTCAAAGCTGAAGGTTTAATCTCTAATTTAAAAAAAATAAGAAGTCACGATGTACACTACCAGTTAAAAGTTTTCGATCACTATTTAATTAATTTTTTTGAGAGGTGATGCTAAATTTTTGACCGGTACTGTATAATATGAATGAAATTCTTGTTCTTGAATATATCAATTCTATGCGAAAAATATCTTTAACTCCTTTTTATTTGTATTGACCAAGGCATGCTAAAAGCAAACGCTCGACAAAGAACCCCGCACAGAATCAATGGAAATGACCTTTCGGTTAAATTTCTTGAAACTTTGTATTTAGGTTCCTCATACCTTTCTGATCAAAAGTCACAATGGGCCCAACTCATAGAAACCTGAAGTTTAACTTGCAGGCGTGATTGAAATAAAAAATGTTATGAATATTCACGTATTTTCACTATTATTTAAAATTACATAACTTCATCAATAATCAATGAAATCCTACATGAAACTATGTTCACTTTATGTAATAAATCCTCCTATAAAAACTGTGGACTGGTTATTTTTATCACGTATTTGATTAATTATAATAGTGCGAATTTCAAATCATATTGCTTTTGAGGTGAATGATTTTGTCATTTATTGCAACAAATCTGCAATGATATGAAAGCCGCACTATTTAAATTAATCAAATACGTAATAAAAATAACTTGTATGAAATTTTTAGAAGAGGTTTTATTCTATAAAGCGAACATAGTTTCATATAGGATTTCATTAATTATTGATGAAGTTATGTAATTTTAAATAATAGTGAAAATACGTGAATATTCATAACATTTTTTATTTCAACCACGCCTGCAAGCTAAACTTCAGATTTCTATGAGTTGTGCCCATTGTGACTTTTGATCAGGAAGATATGAGGAACCTAAATACAATAAGTTTCAAGAAATTTAACCGAAAGGTCATTTCCATTGATTCTGTGCGGGGTTCTTTGATGTTTATTCAATGATAAAAATTTTAGTAGCTTTGAATAATTTTAATTTTTATGAAAATAATAAATAATAACTTTTAATTTTAGTTGAAAAGTTTACAACTCAATTGTCAAAGTTAAATCAACTTTGAATAAACTGAACTACTGTTTAAGAATTAAAAATATGTCATATTATACATAATTTTTAAGTTATATTTTAATATTTACATGTGTAATAATTGATAACGTTCTATAATATTATTTACATATTTTAAACATTTTATAAATATACTGTAAAAACAATTATATATGAGTATGTGTATATTTTCAAGAATTGATACAAATTTTTTTAGATACCGAAATGTGTAACTATTAATTTTTTTGTTATAAACATTACATTCATTTATGTAATAGCATATTTTATAAAGTGAGTTACTTCCATGTACTAATTGATAAATAAAGTAAAAATTAACATATTTTTCGATTATTTTTATTTTTCATTTTAATAATTTTACATTAAATCATACGTGTTGTAGTATTTTGCGTATCAAAGGCGGGAAGTTGGCGATTAATGTCGAGAGAGATTTCTGCCCGAGGTGAAGCCGAGAGTGGAAATCACTCGAGACAGTAATAGACAACTCTCGTCCATGATAGATACGTATAATATTTTTCCTCATAAGTGTTAAGCGAAGTCGTGATTTTGCTTCCTGTTATTGAGAGAGCGCAACGAAAATTTTTCTCCCTAGAAAGCGAAACATGATTTGACGGACTGAGAGCAAAAACGAAACAAACTACATACAAATCAAATGAGACTTAATTCGAATCAGATACTGAGTCTTAAATTTAATGTTATTGAACAAATATTATTTTTATTTTACAAAATTTGTTAAATTGTTCATATTTTTAACTTTTACAATGTTTTACATTTATTAAGATTTTTAAAATTTGTGATATACTTATGAAAAATATTAAATTTTTTTAAGAATTTCAAAAATATGAATATGGATTTTGATTTTAAATTCTGATTTTAATTTTTCATTTTAGATTCTGATTTTGAATTTCGATTTGGATTTTTAATTTTTAATTTTAAATTTGATTTTAATTTGCAATTCGAATTCGGATTTCTATTTTTTTTTATGTTTAATCTTTTTCTGAATTCTAATTTTACTTTTGGATTTCATTTATTCTATATTTTATATTATAAAATTTTTGATTTTTATTTCAATTTTTTATTATGGATTTTAATTTTAAATTTTAATTTCAATTTTTATTTTGGTTATTAATTTTAATAAACAAAATTAAAAATTATAATCAAAATCTAAAAAAAATGTAAAATAAAACCAAAATACAATCTGCAATTTCAAAAATAAAGTATGAAAATCGTAATTAAAAATCCACATCACAAAAATATTAACTAAAATAAGAATTCAATAAAAGTCCAAAATCTACATTTCAAAAATCCAAAATGTAAAACTAAAATCGACAAAAGAAACAAAATTGAGAACCGAATCTAAATTGGAAATTAAATTCATATTTTAAAATTAAAATTGAAAATTTATAATGTAAAGTCAAAATCCAAAATAAAAATTCCATATTGAAGCTTAAAATGTAGAATAATAATTCTAAATCATAATTCAAATATAAAATCAGAAATATAAAGAAAAAATCAAAAAAATAAATCAATATCCAAATCTAAATTGAGAAATAAAATGAAATTTTCAAATTCAAAATTAAACGTTTTAATTGTAATTCAAAATTTTAATCAAAAGGCAAAATCCAAAATCAAATCCATATTCATATAATATTTTACATTGTTCAAAATTGAAAGAATTGAATAAATATGAATAATGTACAAAATCTTAAAAAATTTCAACAATTTTGAACAAGTTGAAAATTGTTTAAAAATTAAAAGTAAAAAATAAGATATCAAAAATATTTGAAAAATTTTTAAATCCAAAAAAACATTTTTTATTTATTTAACCCATTTTTTGCCAAACCTTCAAAAACGAAATTTTCTAACAAAAAAATAAATTCTAGATGGATTAGTTATATTAAAATGTAGAACAAAATGCAAATAAATTTTCTTTCTATTCTTCTCCCAGAGTCGCTCACGATATTTTTTGTTACAAGTGCCAATTAGAAATCGTGCTTTTACTCCCTAGATTTGAGGGAGAAAAACGCTATTTTATTCCTTAGGGAGTAAAACACAGTTAAGAAGGAGTAAAGTACTTCTTTACTCCCAACTGAGTGTTTTACTCCCGAGAGAATTAAAATTGCATTTTAAACCCTAAAATATAGGGAGTAAAGCATGACTTTACGTGCACGTGTGACGTGCCTTTATCACGGATCATATATGGTATAAAGGATTTATTACTTTATCATAATGGTATATTATGCACCAAGGGAGTAAAGCGAAGATTTTACTCCCCGAGGTGCATACGATATTATTCGTCACAAGGGCACTTAGAGTCGTGTTTTATACTTCCTGAAAATGCGGGAGAAAAACGCAATTTTACTCCCTAGGGAGTAAAACAGTTGCCGAGGGAGTAAAGCGAAGCTTTACTCCCGAGGGATATGTTTTACTCTCAAAGGAGTAAAAATGCGTTTTGCTCCATAAATTCAGGGAGTAAAACACGACTTAAAGTGCACGTGTGACGAAAAGTAATTAGTCCTTTATCGAATGCATGAAA
>JABFPH010000143.1:0-10067 GCA_022817485.1 Elgonia sp. ZL-2020 | reverse complement strand
ATTACATCTCGAATTTTCACTTGAATTCCTTCATATAACTTCTTAAATTCATCGACAAAGCTTTTCATGTAAAAATTTGCAACTGGTTTTTTTGCACCAAACCATAAACCTGCTAAAATTGTATTTTCTTTTTTTTTCCTCAAATATGGAGGCAATTCGTTCACTATTAAAAAATATGGCCATATATTGTATGTAGATGATTTAAATACTCTTACTCCATCCGAATTCCATGTAAATGAAATATTCGATGGATTTGATAAAAAATGACCATTTTCGCTCAACTTTTTGTAAATATTCCCGTCGTAAATGTCTTCATAATTGTCTACATTAATTTTTTCTCGACTAAATTTGTAGTTGATATTTTCAATAAATCCAGGACTTTTGAACATTTCTTGTAATTGTGGAATGATAGGCATTTTTAAAAAAAAACTCACACCAACATTTCCACATCTATTACAAATTGAATCAATATTATCAAGCTCTTCATTACAACCATCACAATAAAAAATTCTTTCCATGGGACATTTAAAGTTTTTAAACACTTTTTTGAATTTGTATAAAGTCCTTTTACAGCGATTTGGAGTTGGACAATGAAGATATATTAATTCTAATATATCTGCAAGGCAAACACCTGACAATTTGTGACGCATTATAACACATAGTACCGCAATTAGACTTTCCGCAACTGAAATTCTAGCTCCGTCATAAAGTGGTTCATCCAAATCAATGTCTTCTTCAAAATCGCTTAAATCACTTGAACCTTCACTGACGGATTCAGAGCTTGTATCATCAGTATCTATTTCTTCAGATGATTCAGAAGAATTTTCACTCGAGCTGGTTTCATTGATTGTATTATCATTTATGCAATCATAAAAATCATCATTGTCATCTACAATCACACACAATACACTATGTTAATATATAAATGATTTGTTCGTAATTTTTGTTAATTAAGAGTATAAATGACAAAGTTGTGATTATGCTGAATAATTAAAAATATATCGAAAATCTATTAATTGTTTAAGACATTCTACAAATTTGTTTGTTACTAAATATAAATTGTAGTGCTTTTTCATTTTTTTTTTTGTTAGTTTTTTTTAGTTTTTTGATTATTTAGACAAAATTTAGGACCTTGAAAATATTTTAAAGTTTTGAATTTAGGCCAATTTTTTCCTATTTTAAATTTTTAAAAGCTTCAACTTTTTGAAAATCAGATTTTAGAACATACACTCAAAAGAGACGAAAGACGTTTTAAGAAGTAAGTATTTTGTATGAGTAAAGCAGCGAAAAATTGTCATTTCGTGTAATTGATGAATTGTGGATTACATAAAGTGAATAAAATCTCACTTTATGTAATCCTCAAATAAGTCAATGTTCAATTTTACGCACTAGTTCTATAACATACTACCTTGCAGCTAAATAATTCAAAACTGAATTACTCAAGTATATGTACCTTCATATTCTGATAATTCTGTACTCCAACTATCAGATGAAGTTTCAGATGGAGAAGATGTTATTCTTCTATTAGTTCTATATGATAATAAAAATGAAGTAATGATTATGTTTACAATATTTCAAGTAAAAACAGCCAAAATTGTCTTCCGGAACATTAAATCAAAATAAGATTACACTCGAACCTCTGGAGCTGTACACTGCTCGAGAGCGGAAACCTCCGGAGCTGGACACTGTCATGGCGACAGTGTCCAGCTCCATGATTGGTTGATATGATATGATATGAAATGACAGGTCAAACTGTCCAGCTATAGAGGTTTTTAAGTGTCTAGCTCCAGAGGCTGTCCAGCTCCGGAGGTGTCCAACTCCGGAGGTTCGAGTGTATAATGAAAAAAATTAAAAGACTAAACCCGTGTACTGAAATCGTTGATCCATAAATATACCTTACAAATGAGTTTTCATCATCACTAATTTCAGTTACAGTATCATTACAGTTTGCATAATGATTTTCTTCTGCATCTGTAGTATCATCAATATCAGTAGTCGAAAAATGTAACGTGTCCGCTACAAATAATTATTCAGATTTCATTATATATTTAAAACATAATAGTTTTCTGCGCATTTCAGTGTGTTACAATAAATATGTAAATTAATGTATATCCATAATTAATGAATAAGTAAGTTCATAACTAATAGAATTTAGTCAAAAAAATGCGCGTGCACTTCATAAATATTTGACGCTGGGTGTACAACTTGGATAATTTCAAATTTTACATGTTAACTGAATGTTAAGTGTTTGTATTCTGCAGGTAACATACATCATGCAGAACAATATCACTGATCTCTATATGTAATCAGTGATTGATATATTTCTGTTTTTACAGAAATACCGTTTACAGAATACTGTTTTTGTAAAATATAGTGTTTTTTACATAACGAAAAAAATTTTCGTGTATATAGTGTTTACAGATTTTATTTTCGATCTAGAATTTAAAAACGAAACTCAGAATTCAAGTATGTATTTTGAGGATGTACTATACTGAGTCTTACATTCATCCGATTCATAATTCTGCGCAATTTCTTTTAATTTTTGATATTTTGTTGAACGACAACATTTGTTGAATGGCTTTTTGCGTTTTGGCATCTTTCAGTCCTTTTAAATATAAATTTACAGATTTTTGTAATTGTAATATTATTCTTTAAAAAATATTTTATTACAATTTCAATGGTTCATAACATAATACAAGTTATATAAAAAAATTTCAAGTTACACTTTTTTTGAATAAAATTTAATATTCATGATACATTGACGTTTTAATTGAGATTTGACATTTGACGTTTTAATTGAGATTTGACATTTGACGTTTGAAAATTCGAATAAGATCAAAAACGAACTTCATTCAATTGAATTAAATGTCATTTGTTATAAACAACTGTCAAATCGTGATTGACGTAATTTGCGATTTATGTATTTAAATTTTTTACTGCAAAAAGAAAAAAAAAGTAACTGTAAAAATCAATTGAAATAAAAAAAATGTTTTATCTAGTGTTGTGGGTAGATTCAAAATTATCCGGAATAGTACACGAAAAAGACCTAGATTTGAAGAGAAAGAAAGCTAGATGGGAAGACAAATGGTATTCCATAAAATTAGTAATGGCTTGTCGTAAGTTATTGTAATATATAAGTATATTATTTATATCGTATCTTGTTCATCATTACTCGGTTGATATTTCATTTCGCAAAATTATTCTCAGGTTATGTTATTCTATTTATATATTTCCGTGCAGTATAATTATATATATTTTCTAGCTGATAGACAATACTTAGATAGTATGGAAATTGATACTAAAGGTAGTATTATCACACCCCAAACGCCAAAAAATG
This sequence comes from Elgonia sp. ZL-2020, assembly GCA_022817485.1. Taxonomy (NCBI): domain Eukaryota; kingdom Metazoa; phylum Arthropoda; class Insecta; order Hymenoptera; family Scelionidae; genus Elgonia; species Elgonia sp. ZL-2020. The sequence goes on along the minus strand of JABFPH010000143.1, from coordinate 6,730 downwards.
TGAAACCAGCCGAACGAAGAGGGAGAAACAATTGCAAAAAAGATGAGAAGAAACAGACATTGACGAAAAATTTGAAGGAAGTAACGACAGAACGGGACAACTTAATTGCATCTGAATCAGATATTTTTTCGTAATATTTAAAAAAATTTTATCTGGCGTTATTTAAAATTAAAAATTCAAAATACATTCTTTTTTCAGATTTATACAAACAGATGAAAAATCAAATGACATGAATCATGGTGAATATATATATAATTATACGTTTTTCTAAAATATAGTTTCTACCTGTCAAATTTAAAATAAAGGTTTAGTTTTAATTGAATTATTTATCGTTTTTTTACGTTGGCTCAAAATTGAAGTCAAAATCGTTTTATTTTAAAATCAGTGATACAAAATTTAAATATGTCAGACAATGATCAAATCAAATCAACGATAAAAAAGACAATACATTACAAAAAGTAAAAAAAAAAAAATATAAATACATTTTCAAATTAAACATTAAAGAAATCGAAGTAACAGATTTTCAGGAGTTAATGTAACTTTTTTATAACTTAAGAACTATAATAAATTGCCTCTAACTCACGTGAATAGAGTCTAAAAGACAATATTTATCGTGCACATACGCATTCTGTAAAAATATATTTGTCAGAATTAGGTAATACTGTTTGAAATTTGAGATTTCGTCTGGTCACTTATATTTTATATCACTGATTTTGAATGAATAGAACAGTTTTATAAAAAGAATTTTCATTTGAAATAATCAATTTTTAAGTAAAAAAAAAATAAATAAAAAGAAACAATAGCTTTACGTACAGTGTATGGTTCAGTATTACTTTCAATAATAAATTTATATTAAAAAATTGCTTAAAATTGTTAGATGAAAAAAAAATGAAAGATGACAGAAAGGTTATACAGTATAATACAGAAAGGGATGAAAATGATACAAGATCAATCATAGATCGTTCAGACCTCCGACACATTGCAAAAGAACTACATTTCCCCAAAGATGTTGATAAAAACTCTTCGAATCGAAGTATGCAAATTTTTATAAGTTATAAAATTTGACATTTTAATTATTATCAATAATAAATTTTATTCATATATTGTACAGAACCGTTGAATGAGCTCAACATAAAAGGTAAGGCTTTTGCAAAATACTCTACATTCTTAACTAAATCACAGTAAACAAGGTAATTTCTTTGAAACATTAAATTAAAACTATGTGTCAACTCAATTGACATAAAATTTTTTTTTGTTTTAAAAATGTATCAAAAAATTGTTCAAATATTCAGTTAATCTTGGCTCACTAAACTCATATTTTTAAATTAAAATAAATAATAAAATAAAATTTGTATTAATGACTATTTTGGATTATAATTGTTTGAAAAATTATTATATAAAATTAATAGAGGATTGTAAAATGAAAGAAGATATGAGGTTTTTGCAACCCAGTACAAGTCGGGATGAAAGGTATTCAAAACCAATCGGGAAACAATCAGAAAACCGTCAGTTTTCAACAGATTTGACTAAAAACATGTCCAATGAAAGTATGCTCATTTTCATAACAATCTTATTGATCATCAAAATCATATTTTAAAAAAAAAGATTATGAAATTATATATTTATATTTTTAATCTGACAATTTTTTTTCTCTGTATATATATATATATATAATTTTTGCATTATAATTATAATTATATTAATATATTATCAGGATCATTAAGAGTTAATGAAGAAAATGACGGAAGAAAGCGTAAGAATGCCAATCCAGATCCTGGCCAAAATTACTTGGAATCTACAAAGAAAAAGAAAAGTGAAAAACGTATGAATATAAATAGGAAACTATAGAGATGTTTGGCTAGCTATACTGAATTTTTATCAACAAATTAGAATACAATTTGTAAATAAATAATATCACTGCTCATTATTTTTATGTTCCGAATTACGTTGATAATTCGTAAATACAAATAAGTTGGCCAAATATTCCCATGTTTCCCTATGATCCATAACGAATCGCTAATTCTAACCCCTTGAGGCTTGAGCTAGGTTAGTGCAGATATCTAAAATGAGCTCAGTTTGTTTTTAAAAAGAAACAAGCTCAAGCCGCTTGGGCTACCTCAACTTAAACGAGCAGAGTTGAACTGAGTTTATAAATCATTAACTCAAAATGATTGTTGTAATGAGTGAACGTTTTAAAACAAATCCATAATCAATTATTAACTCTCAATTAGTCGCACATTTTTTTTGCCTTTGTCTTTCTATAGTAAATGACATGAGTTTCATTGTCGTGGCGCCTCTCAAGCACCACGCGACTAATTGAGGGTTAATACTTCAACGGTGTAATTTTTAACCTTTTCTACTTATATATTTATGACTAGACCTCGGATTATATGCAAAACAGAAACTTCAAAGTGAAAATATACAACAAAATTTAATCAAAATATTTAATTTGATATTACAAACCATATTTTTTCAACTTTCTTAGTAAAATATGATTATTTTTCTCAGTAGTATTTTTTTAATTTAAAAGTTATAGAAACCAATTTTGCATATAATCCGAGGTCTATTTATGACTATATAGTTACATCATTAATTTAATAATAAAAACTTTCAAATATATCAAGTTAATTTTTTTAAATTATTATATCATTCAATGAATTTCTCTCTGAATGCAAACATTACTTAGGATATTTATTATTCAATTTCAATCTGGTTATAGAATCAGCTTATGTGCCTATCATTAATGATAAGTCGCCTACTTCTGTTTCAACTTTTAACAAAAATGATTCAAGATATGTAGATGCAAAAAATTCTAAAGAAGGAATAAAAAGTAATTACAATTCTAAATACTTATTAGTATGATACATTTTATAATTTTACGAAATCTTTGTATAATCACTATTTCGATAAGTTGGTGAAATAATACAAGCTGACGGATTTTACCATGATGTTTTTACCTAATTTGAGCTCGTAGGTCGGCTTAGACATCTGAAAATAAGCAAGCTGAATATGCCCATTCATAATTAATATTTTTTCTTTTCATTTCTCTCATTCATTCACTTTTCGAGCGGTTTTATACCTTAAAGTCTAACTTGTTCAATAAATTAATTTTTATTATTCGAATAACCATCAACAAAATAATAATTTTAAAAAAATTCATTTTACTGTCCCAATTTTTTGATTAACGATTCAGTTAGTGTCTACTGCCATAAACATAAACTACAGCTCATTATAATTTTTATAGTTGGAAATTTTTGATCATTTAAACTTTTATAATGGTATTTGTATCATTTCTTCTTCTATCGTCATGTTGCTAACTGATGATATTTTTTTCAGTTCTCCTATAAATAAACAATGTAATAGTTCAAATTTGCCTATTATATAAAGTTCATCATGATTAAATAGTTTCATGAACACTGGTTTGTAATATAATAGATAGTTGTACTACTTATTTGAAATTATTATTTTACAGCGAGTATAACAAATTCAGAGTTGATTACAGCTATATTAAATGTGGCAAACTTATGTACGAAGCCAGAAAATATAGCCTTTTTGAAAAAGCTACAAAATAACTCGCCGAACGTAGGTGTATCGCTGTCAAGCACTGAAAATGATTCGCAAACAACAGCAAGTAGTAAAATGGTAAACAACACATGACTAACTATTTTCATTACAACATAAATATATTTATATAAATAATAGAAAGTATTCCTCAGAAAATTTTACTATGGATACAATATTAAAGACTGTTTCAACGATAATTTCCTAAGTAAAATAACAAACGGACAAAAAATCATGGATGAAACACCACAGCATACCAAAACACACTTTACCACAACAAATATATATACCAAAACACAACATAAACACCATACCACAAAACATTCCTTGTTGTTATTATGATATTTTATCCGTATTATTTTTTTTTCTTTTTATGTTATATTGTCCGTATAAATTTTGTAACATCTATTAGAGATTGCATACATTTTGTTTAAGTGTGAAATTGGTGAAGGCTCAAATATTTGGCTTCCTAAATTCAAAGTAGATGCGATTATAAAAATGTACAAAAAAAAACCCGGAGAAATGATACGAGAACTTTATAAACGTATTTTTCACGACAAAATTAAACATATGTCCATAAGCGGCAAAGGCTCAAATGTGTCGGAAGCTATTCCAAAAGATGCATACGATGCTATTTTCGGTAAGTATTTGCACAACATGTACTAGAAACTATCATGTAGAAAAAATGTATGTAGCAACTATAACTCGACTACACCCTTGGGAATAATCGTGTGCTTTTCTCCCTTGGTGCATCATATACTATTTAAAATTTGTCAATCAATGAATATTAAAAATAGAATCTATAGTGAACTGTTAAACTCTTGCTATTACACGTAAACAAAAAACAAAATATATACAAGACAAATCCTCATAGAAACGCAATTTTTACACAGGCTTTATGTTTATAGAAATGATAGGAGATATAATCTCCTATCGCTTAGAATAAAATTTCTAAAGCGTAAAATGAACAAAGTACAAATCGAAATATACATTTAACATTTACTTTTAATGTATTTCAGCTTTTGTCAGTGAAAATATAAAAAAAGGCTACAAAATTGATTCCGACTTTTATAGCAGACAAATAACTCTTATGTGCAGTGCTGCAAGAGGAAAAGTAACAATTATAATTTATTGTTTTTTGAATTTAAACGAGATAATAATTAATCGAAATTTTATGTCTGCTGATATCATAATTTTAATTACTTGAAATTGTTCGAAATACAAAGCTATAAAATTTATATAATTTTTTTTATAATAGTATATTACTTTACAAGTGTGAGCAAAGCGAGTCGCTACTTTTTCTACATGTGAAGTACGATACTTTTTCTTACAAGTAGCGGTAAAAGTACCTACTTTTCCCTCTGTCCGGTTAGAAAAAGATTCACTTTTCCAACTGAGGAAAGTGGAAAAAGTAGGCACTTTTACCGCACGTGTAGGAAAAAAAATTTTATAGTCACAAGTTTAGTCTAGTTTAAGTAAATTTTTTTATAAAAGTATCAATAATTTATTTCGCAACTATAGGAAAAAACCAAAACACTTCAGTTTATTTCGTATAGTAAATGAAGTATGAAATAATAAATTAATTGTTTAAAATTATGTTAAACTTATTATTTGTGTTATTATAAAAAAATCAGACACTTAATTTGAGTGTTAAGTATTTTTACAGAAATTGCGTTTTAGGAAATCGTTTTCGAACAACTGTTTTTAGGGAATTTTCCGGGTACTGTCAATCATTATTTCTAGCATTGTTTTCATTATGTATTAAAAATACTTAAAATTTACTTTGATATTAATACAGTACATTTCAAGACAATTGGACGTAGTCTATGAAAGAAAAACAGTATTTTTTGCACGAGTATTTCGTGCAAAAAATAGACTTTTGCAAATGAGTGACGAAAAACAAACTTTTTCACATGAGTGTGTAAATGTTTTGTTTTCGTCCAAGTAACAAAAAGGTAATTATTATACCGTTTGAATAGGATGAAAAAACAGAAAACCAGGGAACCAATAATACGAAACCAAACAAAAAAACAAATGAGCAAAAAAGAAATCAGAGCTGTTTGGAAAGAGAATCAGCTAGATTTTTTAAAAAGCAAAAAAGTAAGTAAAGGTTTTACTCTTTGTACGGACAAAATAAATAATAACTTAATTTATTTTTTTGTATAATAGAGAATGATGCGGTAAGATCTCCTGAACCTGCTTATGCTCACACAAATGATGTAACAAATTACTGTGATCAAAAAGAGGATTCCGACGGAAATTCGACCGGTATTAATAATGCAATTTATAATTTTGTATATTGAAAAAAAGGCTGGATTAACTAATGAAAAATAATTCAAGTTATAAAATTGGAAATGTGTACATAGACAGAATAATTTGATATAAGTTCAGGAAAATATAGGGAATATTGTATCTCTTTTTATATATATTAAATAATGTATAATCCTTCATTTTTTATTTTATTTTATTTTTATATTATAAATGTTCAGAAGAATATTTTATGGCTTTTAGCAAAAATTAGTCGATATAGTGAAGTAATATATTTTTGCATTAATTCTCATTTTTTAACAACAAAATAAATATATTGTTTGAATAGTAGTTGATTATATAAGAACAGGATTCGAGGGAGATCAGATGAAGATTAAGATTCAGATTCAGAATTAAATAAGGATCTGAATTAGAATCAACTCAAGATTAGAATAAGAACCAAATCGGAATCTTATCCTGATGTGATCCTGATCTGATCCTGATCTGATCCTGATGTGATCCTGATCTGATCCTGATCTGATCCTGATGTGATCCTGATGTGATCCTGATCTGATCCTGATGTGATCCTGATGTGATCCTGATCTGATCCTGATCTGATCCTGATCTGATCCTGATCTGATCCTGATCTGATCCTGATCTGATCCTGATCTGATCCTGATCTGATCCTGATCTGATCCTGATCTGATCCTGATCTGATCCTGATCTGATCCTGATCTGATCCTGATCTGATCCTGATCTGATCCTGATCTGATCCTGATCTGATCCTGATCTGATCCTGATCTGATCCTGATCTGATCCTGATCTGATCCTGATCTGATCCTGATCTGATCCTGATGTGATCCTGATCTGATCCTGATCTGATCCTGATGTGATCCTGATGTGATCCTGATCTGATCCTGAT
>JABFPH010000142.1:0-10085 GCA_022817485.1 Elgonia sp. ZL-2020 | reverse complement strand
TTATAGTATAAACATCTCGTGTGTTCATACCTTTTTTACAATGGAAACTAAGATCAACCAAAAAGAGTATTTGAAAAAATACCTGTCTTCTGGGGAATCCAAGAAGAAGAAACAGAGGCCGAAAACCATCAATAACTCGTAAGTATTTTTACCAAAATTTAGGATCATATTTTTATCATTTGCGCCAACATATAGGATAGAATTATAATTCACAATGACAAACAAGACTCCATTCTCAAATGTAAAATTTTTATATGTAAATCATATTTCTGATATTATAATTTAATGTTCTGACAATATTCAATTGTTATTATAATTCATCAAATTTCATTTTTCATATTTATTTAATTACATTTTGTTTGTCTGTTATTGGAGTTATTTTAATTTTTATTTTATTTTATATCTTTTGTGTATTAAAATTAATTTTACAAAACACGTGCTTTTTTTTACTCTTTTTTTTCTTTTTTTTTGTTATATTTTTACTTGTTTAAAACAAAAATCACTTAAAAATATTTACAATGTTTAGTTTAAAAGAAAACTTTAAAAAATTAGCAATTATGAATTGAAAACTTTATTAATGAACATTTTTACAAAAGTTATTAATAAACAGTTTAATTACACTTTCAAATATTTTATATTTAGTTACATTTAAATGAGCATTGTTTATCTTTAAGTTTATAAATACTTTTAAAATTATTAAATAAAAAACAAAAATTATTATTGCTTTAACATCTAAGTTCAGATTTCTAAATGGAATCTAACATAGGAAAATTATAATATGTGAAGTTTATACCTGCGAGTACTTTTACACATTTTTACGGATTATAAAAGTTCAACAAATTGATCGATTTGAGATAAGATGCATTGTTTTAAAACCGTGTCCACTTGTGCTTAAAGAAAAATAGTTTTTATCTGAATATAATAGGATTATAATGAAATACAGTCACGTTGTTTTGATTAAGTTTATTTAATTTTAAAGAATCAAGGGTCGCGGACGCGACCCGACGAAATTTTGTATTGCTTAGGGGCTGCGAATTTCTAAAGAAATAAGAAAGACTGATAATCTTAAAATAGGAAGTAAAATCACAAAGAATGTTGTTTTTGTTTATTTCAATGGAAAAATTACGATAGATTAGGAAACCCAAGTCCCTAGATACACGTGTTAAACATTATTTTGGAAAATTCCATAAAGAATTTTCGAAATAAATAATCTTCATTATTACAGTTTCTTGCAGAGTTTTAGAATGTTAGAGTTTTTTTTACGGAAAGCATCCGATGCTTTATGAAAATATTTAACACAACCAATATTTCACACGGAATCATTATAAACAATTGTATAAAATTGGCGTGCTCAATCGTGGTCGCGTGAAAAGTTTGGTATTCAAATTGTACGTGCTTAAAAGTTGTTGTGTTTAAAATTGGCGTGATCAATTGTGGTCGCGAGAAAAGTTTGGTGTTCAAATTGTACGTGCTTTATACATGTTGTGTTTAAAATTGGCGTTCTCAATCGTGATCGCGCGAAAAGTTTGGTGTTCAAATTGTACGTGCTCAATAGATGCGGTGCATAAAATTGGCGTGCTCATTCGTGGTCGTGCAAAATGTTAGGTGTTTAAATTTTATGAGCGTTATTGATGCGGTGTAAAAAAATGCCGTGTTCAATCGTGGTCGTGCAAAATATTGGATGCTTAAAATGTTCATGCTTAATTGATGCGGTGTATAAAACTGTCGTGTTCAATCGTGGTTCTACTAAAAGTTTGGTGTTCAAACTGTACGTGCTTAATAGATGCGGTGTATAATATTGGCGTGCTCAATCATGGCCGTGCAAAATTTTTTGTGTTTAAAATGTACGTGCTTTATAGATGTGGTGTATAAAATTGGCGTGCTCAATCGTGGTCGCCTGAAAAGTTTGGTGTTCAAATTGTACGTGCTTTATAGATGTGGTGTATAAAATTGACGTTCTCAATCGTGGTCGCGCGAAAAGTTTGGTGTTCAAACTGTACGTGCTTAATAGATGCGGTGTATAATATTGGCGTGCTCATTCGTGGTCGTGCAAAATGTTAGGTGTTTAAATTTTATGAGCGTTATTGATGCGGTGTAAAAAAATGGCGTGTTCAATCGTGGTCGTGCAAAATATTGGATGCTTAAAATGTTCATGCTTAATTGATGCGGTGTATAAAACTGGCGTGTTCAATCGTGGTTCTGCTAAAAGTTTGGTGTTCAAACTGTACGTGCTTAATAGATGCGGTGTATAATATTGGCGTGCTCAATCATGGCCATGCAAAATTTTTTGTGTTTAAAATGTATGTGCTTTATAGATGTGGTGTATAAAATTGGCGTGCTCAATCGTGGACGTGTGAAAAGTTTTGTGTTTAAATTGTACATGCTTAATTGATGCGGTGTATAAAATTGTCGTGTTCAATCGTGGTCGTGCTAAACGTTTGGTGTTCAAGCTGTACGTGCTTAATAGATGCGGTGTATAAAATTGGCGTGCTGAATCATGGCCGTGAAAAATTTTGTTTGTTTAAAATGTACTTGCTTAATTAATGTGGTGTATAATATTGGCGTGCTCAATCGTGGTCGTGTGAAAAGTTTGGTGTTTAAATTTTACGTGCTTTAAAAATGTTGTGTTTAAAATTGGCGTGCTCAATTGTGGTCGCGCGAAAAGTTTGGTGTTCAAATTGTACGAGCTTAATAGATGCGGTGAATAAAATTGGCGTGCTTAATTGTGGTTGTGCAAAAAGTTTGGTGTTTAAAATGTACATGCTTAATTGATGCGGTGTATAAAATTGTCGTGTTCAATCGTGGTCGTGCTAAACGTTTGGTGTTGAAACTGTACGTGCTTAATAGATGCGGTGTATAAAATTGGCGTGCTCAATTGTGGTCGTGCGAAAAGTTTGGTGTTTATAATTTATGTGCATCAGATTTGTTGTGTAGAATGATTCCGTGTGAAATATTGGTTGTGTTGAATATTTTCATGAAGCATCGGATGCTTTCCATATCATGAGTGTGCGAAAAAGTTTGGTTTTCTTACAAGTAATGGACATGTTCTTTTCCGCACAGGTACCCGTGTAAAAATGTGTTTTCTAGTTATTTATTCTGGACTTGTATAATTCTTACTTATCTAATCTCAAGTAACTATATTATAATTATATCAGATTCGTTTGTATATTTTTTTCATTTACAATACTTTCAAGAATTTATTTTTACAATAATTATTAATTACAGTAATCTGACCATTTCAGATGCATTTATTTACACCAATGAAGTATTAGTCAGATATTTATGAAAATCAATGTTTCTATAATATACAATACGATCATATATTTAGAAGGTTCATAATTCGAAGCCGAATATATCATACAGAGACTTTTTTTCCATATAAAATATAAAAAATAATCCGTGGTAAAACTTGTAACAAAAAGCCTCTGAAAAAATTTGCACCAAAATATGTGGCAAAGTTTGTGGCCATTGTAGTGACAATAAATATTATAAAATCTATGACATGTGGTACAATTCATGCATTGTTCTATTACAAATCTTTCGGCCTATATCCAAACATACATGTGAGATATAAAGCGGAAATTTATGATGGAATTTATGTTAAAAAATTCTCCTATTGCACATGTCAAAGTGTTTATTTCAATGTCATAATAACAAAAAAATAATAAAATAGGGTAATAATTGGGATTTAGTAAATTGTATTTGTTTATGAAACCAGTAATTTTTATCCAAAAATCAAAATTTCTTTGTTTAATTGAAATACAGCATAACAGTTCACCAAAGTTAGTTGTAATAAATTAACTATTCTTTTCAAATATAATGTATATAAAATATTTAATATGATTCTATGATAATTCAAATCATATGTACATAACTTAATGTAAAGATTGCGAATGAATATATTATACATGTATTTTCATTTTCATAGTTTCCAAATGAAAACAAAATACCTTAGTATCTACAAAGCAGTTTAAACTCTTCATAGACGTTAAAGTTAAGCAGAAGACAATAAGAGATCATTTAATTTGATGATTATAAAAACAGGACAATAATTTTATGTGCTATGAAAAACTGATTTGCTGTCATATTTCACTATTTTATGAATATAATAACATAATAATGTTATAACTGACAATGAACAAGTTCTACGAAAAGGTTAGTATCAATATGGTTTTTGCTTCAAACAAATTTCAAGTTACATATTACACATAAAACAATATAACATTTAACTATTATATATGATCTATGCTTTTAGTAAAGATTCTTTTATAACTTTCTCCAATATTGCCACATATGGCGAACATCTGGTTTCCACAAATTTTATTACAGCTCAGTTTATAGACTATTTTACATGTATCAAATACTGCTTTTGGTTTTGTAACATTAACATTCATGCTCAAAATTTTGCATACTCTGGTAATTTAAGAAACATATGAAGGGTCGACATAACTATAAACGACATTAAAAAATTGTGGTTTTTTTGCATGAATATTATAAAAAATTTTCCCTGCATATGGAAATTACGTAATATTATAGTCGAACTGTCATTAATGTCATCTTTAAGAAACGTGAAATATCAGAATTTTTTGGAAAAAAATGAACCTGTAACCAGTTCTATTGCTTTCCTGAAAATGATTATTTTTGGTGTTTAGCCAATTATGTTGTTCCGCCCTTTATATGATGACGTTAAATTCAAAGTCAAATACATAACATAGACGGTTTTTATAATACTGAATCATTTTCTAATAAATTACAATGTACATGAAAAAATGTTATTCATTTTAATATTGATATTAAATTTATAATTCATATATCATTTTAAAATATTATTTCTAAACAATACCTTGCTCGATTAAAGATGTCACGGATTTTCTAATTTAAATTAAAATACATAAACATGTATACTGCTTACGTAAACATTATAAATCTGTTACGATTTTCTTAAAAATTGTTGGAATTTTATAAATATATTATTTTAACCTGGTGTCATTCATAAAGATATGGATACAATGTAAAATTGTTCACTACAATAGACAAATGTAGACAATGGGTTTAACAATAAAAATTATACACAATAACTGGAATTAACATTTTGTATATAATATTTTTATATAATAAGATTTGTAATATATTTATGATAAATTTATATCACATTATTTATTTCCAGACAAAAAAATTACAAATTTTGTGAACTTCCAAGCAGCCTTCGGAGTGTACAAGATTTAGTTAAATTTTGCAAATATGAACAGAAATTATAAATGTGAAAATTGTAAAAAGAAATTCAAGATTAAACACGATTTACTTCAACATGTTCAGATTTGCGATGTCAAAGATAAACTTCATAAGTGCGAAAATTGTTCGAAATCATTTAGATTTTTCAGTAATTTAACTAAACATATTCGGACACATACTGGAGAAAAACTATTCAAATGTGAATATTGTACTAAATTTTTCAGTGAGAAAAGTAATTTAAATAATTCGATTACATACTGGAGAAAAATCATTTAAATGCGAAATTTGTGCGAAATCTTTCAGTCAATCAAGTAATTTAGGCAGACATATTCGAACACATACTGGAGAAAAACCATTTAAATGCGAAATTTGTGCGAAATCTTTCAATCACTCAAGTAATTTACGTACACATATTCGAACACATACTGGAAATAAACCTTTTAAATGTAAATATTGTCCTAAATTTTTTAATGAGAAAAGTAATTTAAATAATCATGTTAGATTACATACTGGAAAGAAACCGTTCAAATGTGAATATTGTACAAAATCTTTTAGTACTAAATCTCATTTAGCTACACATGTTCGAACACATACTGGAGAAAAACCTTTCAAATGCGAAATTTGTGCTAAATTATTTAGTGATCCAAGTAATTTAAAACGACATATTAAAACACATAAAAACTACAATTCTTCTAACCGTCAAAATTGTACTATATTGTGGAATAATGAAGCATATAAATCAAATAAAATAGAGTGTGATATTAACGACAGCATTATTCAAAGAAAATTTAGAAGATATTCGTGTTTAATCTGTTGTATATCTTACAGTTCAAAAGTCGATTTAATCTATCATTTGCAAAAGTGTCAAATTGGTAATATCAAAACAACAAGTTTGTAATCCAGAATTATGACAAAATACACTTGATTTTCCACCTGTTTACCGGACCGGGGACGCTCTTCCTATTTTCAAGATATTGAACCAATCGCAGACTATCTGAAGTTCAGCTTCTGTGTGACTGTTTGAGTGGTAAAATAGGTTGAAAGAAACACTCTAAAAAAATGGTTATTGAATTCTATTTGACGCAAGCAGAATCCACCTGACGCGAGTGGAAACCATTCACTGCACGCCGATTTCCACCTACACTGTAAAAAAAGAAGTCTAAAATTACACTTTTTTAAAAAAAGTTTTAAAGCCATTTGACTCTAAAATTAGTGTAGAAGTCTAAAATTATAGCAAATTGACTTTAAATTTCGTATTAAATTATAAAATTCGAGCACACTAGCTATAAAAATATAGTTTAACTCGAAAATTGTAGTATTTAACTCTAATTTCGGAATATACGTCAGAAATCGTTGTCGAAAATTACAGTTGTGGTATAATTTTATAGTAATAGATTGAACTACGAACTTTTTAAAATTAAAAATTTGTTAACAAGTAAGGTTATGTGCAGCTCACTTCATGTGCGTCAACCTTTAAATCAGGAAAGTGTGAAACTGTCAATTGACTTGTTGTTGTTGTTGTTCGTGGTCCCAAAAGCAAAATGCGCTTTCATTAAAACTACTATTCTCCTCAGTGTCGATTGACTTGCGTTTTCGAATGCAAACGATACAACAAGTTAGAAACGTAAGTGAAATTCAAACTGCTATAATAAAATTCATCTCTAGCATTACCAAGTAAACACAAAAAGCAAAAGATAATTTTTTCAGATAACTAAATTAAAATTTTTTTTTCTTTAAATTTTAATAATTTATGCAGGTTTGTAATTAAATTCATACTAACCTAAAAATAATTTGTTAATATTTTTAACATTCAAAGTTCTGAAATATATATGTATTGTATATATATGATTTTTTATTAATTTATCTACAAACAAAATGTAAAAATAAAAATAATTAGTAAAAAAAAAAAAAATTTTTTTTTAAAAAGAATTAACAAATTTTTTATGCAATTTTTATTTATTCAGTTATTGCATGAGAATTAAATGTCTGGAAAATTATCAACAAGCAGTTTAAAGTTATTTACACAACACTTATAAATTAAAATAATATCAATATCATATTTAAATTGTTTTAATTTGTATAAATATATAGTTTTGTATGAAATATTTTTATATGGAAGATAATATATGCAACATTAATTAGTTTCTTTACAAATCAAAATTTTTAAAAGTTTATAATACTACATTTTTTTTAGACGAAAATTAATAAACTTAGTAACTTATTTTCCTTTACTTTAAAATTTAAAAAAAAATTTTCGGACGTTAATTTGCTTTAATTTTTGCAGGTGACTAGATTTGTTATCGTCGTAGTGTCATAAAAGTCAACAGTGGTACAATGTAAATCACTGATTTAACTCAGAAGATTTTTATATTTTCATCAATGATTCATCGAATAGCTTGATCATTAAATTGTTGCTCAAAAATTGAAATTATATACAGTAGAAGTCGCTTATAACGAAATTTGTTTATTGTTTGTTATAATTGACCAAAATACGTTTATTGAATAGTACTATTAATAATAGTTACTATGAATGTGTGTAATTACATCCATTATTGTCAATATAAATCATCAGAAAAATTCGAATTTCACAGTCATATTTACCATCACATTGAAAATGGCGAATTCATGGAATGTCGATATAAATTTGTTTGCAAAAAAGATTTTTTGTTTAAGAATATAAATACCCTGAAAAACCATATCTATCCAGAGCATGAAAACGTAGGTTACAACAGTGAACAAATCGTAGCCGAAGATAGAAAAACTAAAACTGAAAGATCTGTTTTGTTTGACTCTATCGCACAAAATGTAATTAATGTGACAGACACAAGTTGGGACCTACATGAAATCATTACGTACTTACGTCACGTAAAATAACTACTTCATTAAATACAGCAGGGATAGGATTTCCAAAAATGAATTGAAAAGAATGATAGAAGGTAAAATATTCAATAATAATTTTATTAAGTTGTTTTACATTCTGACAGTTTTATATATATATCAAATACATCAATATGGCCGGTATCGGTGTTCTCTCGTACTTACAAATGGAGTGTTTGTTGTTAAACGATTCTGACGCCTCTCATTTTTATTTCTAATTGTCTTAAATTGATTGTCAAAATTGATTTTGTTCTTCAGTTCAGATGGGCACTTGTCGAAAACCTGCAGAAATTCTCTGGTCATAGTTTCAAGAAGTTCTTCATTGACACTGGTATCAACATATGAAAACCAAGGTTTTCCTTCGTTGCTCTTTGGGATCTAAAAATAAAAAGCGAAAATTGAGTATATTTTTCTTTTATTTCAACAAATTTTTTTTTATATTTACTATCTAAATAAATATTTAATATAAAATAAAAAAAGGAAAAAAAATAAAGACCATACTTTGTGAACTATTTATAAAACTCAAGATATTGTATGAAAATGCATTTTTTTTATTTTTATAATTAAATTGATAAGATCAATTTACCTGCCAGCCAGTCCACGTGCAGGCTAAATGTATGCAGAAGCAAGCTACAATTGTTGGCTTGTACTGCAAGCACATAGTTGTCAAATGGATACTGTTAGTAGCCATGAAGTACGAGGTCATCGCAAGTTCCTTACAAGCTGTAAAATAAAAAACATCGTTTAGTTTTAATAAATTAACAATAAATATGAAATAATTAAAAAAAAAAAATTAAAAAATTTCTCTATAAACTAATATTTAAGAAATTTTAACAAAAAATCGAAGAACAAAAATAATAATAATAAAAAAAAATTAACTTAAAAAAGAAAAAGCTTAAATTATATTGTATTTCTTCCTCAGTTATACCTCTAACAAGTTGGCAGCATTTTATTATATGTATATGTGGATGTTCTATTGCTACTTCAAATGCTAGAGTAGTGACCAGAAAATTTTCAAAGAGCATGATTTCGGATACTTGATCCTGGTACGCCTGTAAATGAAACATTACATTTAGATTTATGTATACAAAGACAAATTTTTTATGTAATTTTATATATAAAAAATTGTGAAAAACACACTTTTTCATCAAATAATTTTCGGAAAATAAAATTTTTTTTTAATTTTTTTATTCACAAAAAAATGTCTATACAAATTTTTCGAAAATACAAAATCTGAACAATTTTTTTTTACTAAATTATTTACAAATTGACTAATTCTTTAAACATGATAATGTTTAAAGATATTATTTTACAAAATGAAAATTTTGAAAGAAGAAAATTTACCTTTGAACTGGTGTCTAGTTTTGGTGGTGTGGATTCATCTTTATTTTTACATCTGTGAATATAAAGATGTACACAATGGATAATGTGCTCCTTTTTGCGGGGTTGATCTTCAAACTTAGTAGCGAGATATAATGCTGCCAAAGACAGCGCATTTCTATGAAAGAGGCTAAATGGGTGTAACATGTAGAACCGGTGCATGTATACTACTGCTGTATTGATGCATAATTGTGACCTATAACATAAAATTAAAGAAAATTTAGAATAAAAATATTAAATTTTAATATTTTAATATTATTTTTAAATATCAAAATTCACATCATTATTGCCGATTTTTGTGTTTTTTCTGAAATCGACGAATTATTCAGCTCGAGTTCAAACGGATTCGACTCGTAACGAATTCGAGTCGCTGAATACATGCGCAGTGATGTTCTATTAGTTGGATACATGCGCAGTAGTGTTCTATTAGTTGGACACATGCGCAGTAGTGTTCTATTGCTTGTATACATGCGCAGTAGTGTTCTATTGCTTGTATACATGCGCAGTAGTGTTCTTTTCGTTGTATACATGCGCAGTAGATTTTTACATGTTAGCGATGTAGTAATAGTATATTATTCACCAAGGGAATTAAAAAT
>JABFPH010000141.1:0-10128 GCA_022817485.1 Elgonia sp. ZL-2020 | reverse complement strand
ATATTTTATATAGTTTTAATTATACGAGTTATTTTAGTTTTTTTTTTTTTTTTTTTTTTTAATGCATAAAAAGAATGATATATTGTTCAATGAGTATCAATGAGAAAAGTAGAAACAAGAGTAGAAAATAATTCTTTCCACATATACTCTTATTGAGAAAAAAAATTTAAATATTGAAATTTTATATATAAAAAAAGTAAGCAATAACGGAAATTATTAGCGACCAATTTGACAGACAAATGATTCAAAGAAAATCAACAAAAACGTATTTAAAAGAATCATATAGATGATTGTATTAAGTTTAAATAATGTAAATTTTATTTTAAGATCTGAAGAGGACCTTCTCCATAGGTCGAAACGTTATTTAACAATAAATGTATTTTTTTAAATACGTTTTTGTTGATTTCTTTGAATCATTTGTCTGTCAAATCGATCGCTAATAATTTCCGTTATTAGTTATATATATACAGACGTTAATTATATTTACTTATTAAAAATAAGTAAGATATTGTATTAATATTGTGCAGATATGGAGATATCGAAACTGAAGCAACTGTTGAAGGTGAAAGAAGAAAATAATACTTTTTTCGACACAACTGCACCTAAAAGTAAGAATACTACATATATTATTTCGGAAAATATGAGATATCCGTACCAGCTTCACGGGAACGAAAACTTTATGAACCGTTTTTGGAATGTTTCGCATAATAGTTAATTTTGCTAGTTTTAAAAATGTTCAACTTATTAAAGATAGAATACATTTAAATTGCATTTTTCGCTTTTTAAGGTAGTTCGTTCGTTATATGATATACGCACGCATAAAAATATTTTGTCAAATCAATAAAATATTTGGTTATTACTTAACCAACAAAATTCTTTTGTTAAATCAACAAAATATTTTGCTTAAACCAACAGGCCTATTTTTGTTTAGTAATAATTTTGTAAATTCAACAAAACATTTTGTAAAATCAACAAAGGCTTACCGTTAAATGAACAAAAAGTTTTGTTGATTCAAACAAATATGTGCAACAAAACTAATAATGTCAAAATAACCAATACATTTCTATGCGTGCGGTGAATCTTGCATAAAAATAGGTTAGAATGATAGAAAATTGAATTGTCTTTTCAATGATGTGAAAAACATAGGGTCTTACTATGCTTCATTTTAAGAAAATTTACATTGAAATTGATAATTTTAACATGGGCTCTTATGGGAAGTTACATTATAATATGAAAAAAAAGTAAATATCTTTTTAAATTACGGTGAAAAAACAGAAAAAAACTAAATGTATAAAAGAAAATATCGTAAAGTTTTATTTTTCATAAAAAAACATATACATTACCAAACTATTTTATTAGTATGAATGTAAAATGTCTCAAAAAAGCATGATTTAACGAAAAATGACAGCCATTGTTTGTGAAAAACTGTAGTCAAATCAGATACTACCCGGTTCCTATACACACATTTTTGCAGCTGGGTATATTTACATTTAAAATCAAATTTATAAACTTTTAGTTTAAAACTTCATAACTAAATAATATTATTATTATTCAATGTGATTCAATTTAAATGAATTTATTTACATTATTTTTGCATTAACGTTGGAAACGTATTGAAATTAATAGGTTATTGTCTTGACTAGCTCCCAGAACGGACGAACTACTTTAAAACAGAACTTTTAAGTTTTATCTAAATTTAGATGATATATATAACATTCAAATAAAAATCATAATATAAAATTTAACATTTTTGTTTTGAAATTTTAAATTTCCTTTGTTGCCGAAATGTTTTCAAATTTCAACTGTTTAAAATTAAAAACTAATTAAAACTAACTTATGATAGCTATACTGCGTATTATCAAATTTCCTATACTAATTTTTCGTGTTTTTTCTGTTTAATACGGTATTTTTATTTACGACTAGTTACAATATTGTTTTTTAAATTGCATAAAAAAGAATAACCGTTAAAATTATATATAAAAATATTTGCGATTTTTTATTGATATTGTGCAGATGTGAAGATCTCCAAAGAAAAAGACTTGGTGAAAGAGAAGCAAAATATTATGCAATCAAACAATGCTGAGCAACAATCTTTCTTCGACGCACCTACAGCTAAAAGTAAGATTACTGCACTTGAGTCTATTAAATTTTAATGTGGTGTTATGATTTTTATATAATTTTATTTCTCAAATATTATTCTTTACAATAGTGAAAAATTTGATTAGTTGACACTTTTTTAGGTTTACGGAACAACCTCCTTAAAATAAAAATTTTTTACCGTAAATTTTGCTTACAAAAAGTGTAAAAATCTTGTTCTTATTCAATAATAACAATTTATTAATCATTTCAAGATTTATAAATATCTTAATATAATAAATATGTCTTATATTTTCACATGGACAAAGTAAAATATAATGTATAAAAATTACTGAATAATTTATTTGTACTTTAAAAGTAAAGATTGTCTTACCATGACCACATTACTTTAATTAAAACTAATAATAAATGGTTTCTACATTACATATATCAATTTTAACGAATAGGAATAAAAATTGTGGAAGAAGAAACATCCAAGAAAAACGGAAAGTGGAAGCGGCTAGCTTTGCCAGACGACAGCAGTAGTGATGATGAAGACAAAGTACTCAAAAGCGCTAATAGTGAAATGGAGAATGTGGATCTGGATGAAATGGAGAAAGTGGATCTGGATGAAGACAGAGAAGTGGAAGAAATGAAAATGACAGAAAATAACGTTGATGAAAACAGACAAGCGGAAGAAACAGAAAAAACAGATATAGTGATAAACAGAACCCACAGTGATGAAAACAGAGATGTGTCAGAAAGAACTGTGGCAGAAGAAAGCCAGCCGCTTCTATCTATAGATAAAGATAAAGGCGTAAGGATTTTTTATAAACAAAATTTTATATAACACTCATGTTGCTATAAAATAGAGAAGAAGTTAGAGACATTTGGCCAACTGAACCCCTTTCAACTATCAATTTTATTATTATATATTTTAAATTTTTTTCTCATAATTTAAAATCTTTTAACGTAATAGTTATGAAATAAATAATGAAGTGTTTATTCAAATTTCTTTATATCAAAATAATGATTTCTAAAAATTATTCAGCCGGCCAAACGTTTTTACTTTTTTGATTCAATGAGCGATTTTAATTTTGAAACAACATATATAACAAATGAAAATACATGTTATTTTTTGTTTTTATTTTATTTCTATATATTCAATGTTATACACAAAGATTTTAAAAAGGAAAAAGTTAATATTTTTATTTTTAAATATTAAAATATACTGTGAATTACATGTAATATTTTTGTGACATCACAGTAATGTCCCAGTGACATGGACTGTGACTTCCAGATGACGTGCTCATGATAAGTTTGTGACTTTAATACACTAGGCAAAAAAAATCGTTGCAAAATTTTCATCTAAATTTTTGTCATATTTCAAACTACTATACTTTTCCAATTTTTATCAAATTTTCTTGATTTGTTTTTAAATTGAAGGGAATTTCTTCTTAAAAAAATCATTGTTGAAGAATTGAAAATCCTGACAACTTCCATCATTTTCAACCTGTTGAATATAGCCGTGTTTTAACTTTAGAAAATGATGAAGGCTGCGAAGTTCCTCGTGCTACACCTCAATTGCTACCTTAAAATCAATGCTTGCTTCAAAAAGTTTGTTGTTCTCTGAAGAAAAACAAAAAGAAACTTGAAATTTGATTAATTTTTGATGAAGTTATGTGAATTTAGATATTATATTGAATTTCCATATGTAATTTTATCCAATGTATCATTAAAATAATACATTGCATATGGAAAATATTAATCATTTTCAATAGTGTACTTCTAACGGCTCAGAATATTAAACCCGTAAATTCTTAAAGTGGTTAAGGTCTTAAAGTCTTAAAGTTTAAAGTTTATTAGAGTCTTAAAGTCATTTTAAATACATGAAATCATAAAACTTTAAATCAAAAATCTGAAACATTTAAAATTCTTAAATTTGAAAGACTTTTAAAGCATTGCTTAAAATCTTAAAATCATGAAATTTTATAATCTTGAATCACTATGCCACTTTAGCGAGGAAAGTTAAAAGTTTGTCAGACAATTATACATATATTGCTTATGTATTACTTTTTTAGTTTGAAATCATTAACAAAATTACTGTTATAGTTTTCATTGTTGCTATATGTAAAAAATTTTTCAGATCTACATAGGTGCGCAGAAATATATTGACAAAATTAAATGGCAGCACCTTGAAAAACAAACAAATGCAGTATTTGTCAGGTCTTTACTGACTTTACATTGGACACGCGAAGAACTCAAGATGCGTTGTTTCAACCCAAAACAGGTTAGAGTTACACCGGGTGAAGCATTGCCCATTCCTTTCGTAGAAGACAAATTGAACGCAGTACTAGGTAAGTAGAAGAGCGTTTATGTTTTATTATGGTGTTGCCGTCCGTAAAATTCCCTGTTGAAAAAATCTATTAGAAATCATTAGATACTTATAGAAAATGAGATAAAAACCGTATAAATACATTTAGAGATGACTTTTGGATCATTCGATTCGAATTTACAATTACATACCATTAGATGGATACGTAATTCTATATTGCTATCGTTAAATTCTCATATGAAAATAGTAAAATTTAGACAAAATCCGCATAGAAATAATTAAGACTAATTCTATATGTATCTAATAGTCTTTTTTAACAGGGTCATTATGTTACTGAGTAGTCTTCCGATTATATATCTAAAAAAACATACAAATTTTACTATGTAAAATAGCAAAAATTAATTAAAATAAAAGCAATATTTACTTTCATAATAATAAAATTTTAGTATTTATTTATTCAAAATTAATTTTTTACATAGTAAAATTTGTATTTTTTAGATACATCCGAAAACTACCCAATTACATAGTATATTTTACTTAGAAAACTGGTAATTTTTCAAACAATTTTTCTTTCAGTGTATTTGAAATATCTTATCATAACATTTAAAATTGTAAAAGGAGATAGATTTTTAGAAAATATCGTATTTTGAGTACAATGATGAATTGAATTGAGTTAAGCTTGCTCAAAGTTTTATTTGTTGATTACTTCAGTTAATATAGTTTACATTTATTTTAATGATTAACCGTAGAATGCACGACTGGGGTCCACCTGAGCCCAGCAACAAGGACACTAAAATGGAATTTGTTTACATGCAACAGAGATACTAAAAATAAGTCGTCCATTCTAGGGTTAAAGCGCAAAATTGAAAATTTTTAGATGATAATTCGAAAACGGTTTCGGTTCTCATCAAATGCAGAAGTTTCTTAAAAGTCATAAAACTCCGTGAAAACTTTACGTAACAATTGAAATATTTTGTCATTTTGTAGGGAATTGATCATTTCATAAGACCTTATAAATAGAATTTGCAAAATTTACATTTTGTACCTTTTTTTTAACAAAAATTTAGTAACATTGAACCTATCTATGGGGCGTTACAAAAGTTAAGTTTGCAAATTCTGTTTATAAGGTCTCATCAAATGATCAATTCCCTACAAAATGTGAAAAAATTTAAGGATGTTGAAACGATAAGGGTCGTATATTTTTAGGTTCCGGATTAAAACTGAAAATATTAATCAACTAGTGTTGATATTAATCTAATAATATTTATTACTTAAAATGTAATGGTTATTAGCCGTTGAAAAAAGGGTTATTTTTGTGTAATTTTTCATGAGATTAAAGTTTATTATTTTCAATGAATAAATATGTTCCTTTAAATATTTAGAAATGATTGACCACAAAAAATTAAAAAATGCTGTTTTATTTAAAAAAATATTTTATTTGTTTAATTATGTAAATTTACAGAATTTTAAACAAATGCAAATATTTTTTTAAATAAAACAGCATTTGTTAATTTTTTGTGGTCATTCATTTCTGAATATTGAAAGGAACGTATTTATTCATTGAAAATAATAAAAGGTTAAATAATAAATTTTATTCTTATGAAAGACTACACAAAAAATAACCCTTTTAGAATTTTGCTGATAAAAATATTATAAAATTGATTTCTAATTAAGAGAGTATTACATTTTATGTAATAAATATTATTATACATTAATATTAACAATAGTTAATTAATAATTTCAGTTTTAATCTGCGGAACCCAAAAATATACGGCACCTATCCTTTGAACATCTTTAAGTTGTTACATTAATTTTTTACGGAATTTTCTGACTTTTAAGAAATTTCTGCATTTAATGAGAATCTAAAAAGTTTTCGAGTTTCGTCATCTCAAAATTTTCAAGTTTGGCTTTAATCATCAAAATAAATGAAAACTATATTGAATTGAAAAAATCAACAAATAAAACTTTAAGCAAAGCTTAAATCAATCGTATTCATAATACGATATTTTCTAAAAATCTATCTCCTCTCACTATTTTCAATGTTATAACTAGATATTTCAAATACAAATAAGAAATAAAATTATATAAATATAAAAGTTAGCTTTTTAAGATCAAATAATTTTTTGGCCCCAAGGACCCTATAAAAGGACCCTAGGGAACTGAAAATGGGACCGAGTTAAGGTGAAATGTAAGGTGGTTTGACTATCTCTCTCGCACATTTTAGTGTTTTTTTATTTTGCAACTTTTATAAATTGAAATTTTAAAAAAGGGCTTTTGTAGGATCTGTATTTTATGTGGGAGAATATTTTAAACTCAAAAAATTCAAATTTCAAAATAAATTGAATTTTTATTTTTTGTTACAAAATTTTTTGTTGTTTGAAAATTTTTTAACAAAAAATAAAGATTCAATACATTTTGAAATTTGAATTTTTTGAGTTTATAATATTCTCCCACATAAAATACAGATCCTACAAAAGCCCTTTTTAAAAATTTCAATTTACAAAAGTAGCAAAATAAAAAAACACTAAAATGTGCGAGAGAGATAGTCAAACCACCTTACAATTTCACCTTAATGCTCATTGAAATTGTCTCGTCAAACTACATTATAAACCAAAATATTTTAATGATAAAAACGAAAGATTTTTATGATAAATATATTTTCATTCATATATACATCGTTTTTTGCGTGTGTATTTGTTAAAATTAAATAAAGTTTATATTTTTGTTTAAAAGTGCATTAAAGTTGTAGGTCATCCAGATGGCGTACTAATGCATGTTAAATCTCAATATTACTTTCCCAAAAACGTGTATATCTTCCCCAAAGTATCAGTTTGTGCAAAAATTTGTATGTTTCCATTAACCTATAAATCTTTCATAAAACATGTTTCTTTTTGAAAATTTATGTGTCAACACACAAAATTTTTAAAAAAGACCTTATAAAAATTTTTTATTTAATATCAATTTAACATTCTTAATTTCTCTTCTTTTTCTGAAGATCATATTTTTTGCAGGTTGTTTGCGTGAGAAATTGAAGAAGAAGAATACGAGCGACGATAAAATCAAAAAGGAAATGCGCGCAGCCAGACAAGCCATCTCAACCAAATTGAAAGAATTAAAAAAATTATAGATTTTCTGCAAACTACGACCCCCTAAAATTATTATCATTCACTTTTGCTTCTTTCAATTTTATATTTTGTTGGATATGAGTTGAGCAACGCTGATTGTATCAACAATTGATTGTATTGATAAGATTGTTATTCCGAAAAATATTTGACCGATACTTTTCTTTTGTTATAAAAAATTGTTGAAAAGAGTGTTTTCCACATTTCTTATGTAAAATCGGTTGCCGTTAAATTGACTGATTTTTTGATATACTGTTTCTTTCAACACGCTGATGAAAAGTGTCAATGAGCACCAAGTCGAAATATGAACTATGGAATTAATCTCAATTATTTATATTAATTATTAATCTCAATTATTAATCTTAATTATTTATAAAATGCTACAGCTCGATATCTTCAAAAATAGACATTTAACGAAAAATTGTTCTGTGTGAAATTATATTATTTTTGAAAAGTTAATTCATTGGTGCAAAAATTATATCACCTCTGTTTCCCTTATAGGAGTGTAAAAAGAGGGGGGCGAGGTGTTTAAATTCTTAAATAGGAACTTATTTTTTATTGTAGATTCGGATAGAATGTCAAAAAAATATGAAGCTTTTATTTAAAATATAATTAAATTTTTCCGATTTTTTAAAATAAAAAACTAATTATTATATTAAATACGCTATAAAATCCCACTTTGTTATCTTAATTGTAAATTGAAAAATATTTGGAAAATGGATATGGATGGATATCGATGAATATCCATATCCATCCACATTCATCTATATCCACCCATATCCATCCATATCCATATCTATCCATATCTATCCATATCCATCCATATCCATCCATATCCATATCCATATCCATCCATATCCATATCCATCCAAATCTATATCCATCCATATCCATTTATAATCATATTTATCCATATCTAAATCCATCGATATCCATATTTATCTAAATCCATTTTCCAAATATTTAAGCTAAAGTCGCACAACTTACAAGTAAAATAACATAGTGGTATTTAAATTACAAAATCATAATTAGATTTTATTTAAAAAAAATCGAAAAAATATCAATTTTAGAGTCATTACGGTAAAAAAATGTTTCAAATAAAAACTTCATATTTTTTACGTTCTATCCGAATCTGCAATACAAAATAAGGGTTCATATTTAAGATTTTAATTAAACTCCCACTCCCCTACACCCCTAAAATCGAAGCTAGAGTGATCTTATTTTTGCACCAATGAATTACGTGTTCAAAAATAATATAATTTCATACAAAACAACTTTTCCGTTTAATGTGTATTTTTGAAGATATCGAACTGTGGCATTTTATAAATAATACGCTGTATAGTTCTGAATTACAAAACAAAAATTGAGATTAATTCCGTAAATGTTCATCTTTCGACTTGGTGCCCATTGACACTTTTCATCAGCTTGTTGAAAAAAACATTATATCAAAAAAATCATCCAATTTAACGAAAACCGATTTTCTATAAGAAATGTGCTTTGTGATACATGTGCTACTACTCATTATGAAAAGCACATATAGAACATTATTGAAGAGTTTATTCCTGTTATGTTAAGATTTTTGAAATAGCATTTATTTTTAACTGCAATAATTGGTGACAAAATAAGAAATTATTTAAAAGATTAGTATAATTCGTTTTAAATTGAATCAGTACTTTAAAATAAGTTAATTTAACATTCAGTTAAAAATAATTTTTTTCAAATCATTAGAAAAAGTTTTTAAATGATTAATTTATTTGAAAACTTTATTAGGATATTTTATTTCTACAAGTTTGGCTATTTTTATTATTTAAAGTACTACAGAGATGATAATCTGCGATTTGTTTGTGTCGAATTGATTTAAATGAAAATCGTTACATTTTGTGATTGTAATCAGTATCTGTGTAATTAACATTCATAAATTAGTAATATGTTACTATGTACTATTTATTTTTTAAATTACTACACATGAAGTTTCAAAAAAATTGGTTTGTTAAACAAATAATTTAGTTAATTTAAAAATAAAAAAAATTCTTCATGCTAATAATGTTTATTACTTTATTGTAACGTATAATTAATATATAGACTTTTGCAAATTTTTGCAGACATTCTGCAAAAGAAGCCATAATAATTCGCTCATTTTATCAACTTAAAAAGTTTTTTAAAAAGCGAAAAATTCAGCCAAAAATACATAAAACATTTCAATATAAAATGTATATAATACTACTTTATTCGAAATACTTAGAATTAAAAACTCAATAATGAAACTCCATATAGAATCTCCATAAAACTGTACTGAGCACCTGTTGAACTGTCCCTGAGAAATAACCAATCAGATTCCAGCTGTCAAATCACGTGAAATAAGAACCAATCAAAATACACGAAAGTGGGCAGTTTGACAATTTTTCGGTGGACAATTTGGCAGACAAGACAATTTGAAAATGGACAACTTTACAGTTTTGACTTTATTGAAACTCCATATGGAATCTCCATATGGATTCCATGTAAAAACTTCATATGGAGATCCCGTATGGAGTTTCGATAATGAGATTCTATATGAAGATTACATATGGAGATTCCATATAGAATCTCCATATG
>JABFPH010000140.1:0-10132 GCA_022817485.1 Elgonia sp. ZL-2020 | reverse complement strand
CTGCACTGCAGTCAGTCGAGTAAGTCTCAAACTAACTTAGTCTGAGACTTACTCGACTGACTGCAGTGCGGTACCACAATCTCCACATCTTGAAGAAGGTCACAATATGCTGACCGAAACGTCGACGACCAGTTTTAACGTTTTGACGCGGCATCACCCGGATAGCCAAGATGACTTGAACTCTCAATAGTTCATTTGGCAAGCCTAATTATAAATGAATTGGCTTTTTTTAAAAAGGCACAAGTCCAATGGAAATCCTATGGACATGTGCCCTTTTAAAAAAAACCAGTTCAAATATTATTTATATAATTTCACATACGAAATCTGATACACATAAAATACACCAGATATTGTATAGACATATGTAAAAATTATGATATATTTAGAAACAAAATAAAACAATCTATATTTATCTTGTAACATCATCACTGTTCAAATATTAAAAATTTTTAAATTTAATTCAACGGGATGAAAAGTAAGAATAATTTTTGGTAATGGATTAATGTATAATTTTGTAGTTCAATATTTATGTAGCATCTTGAATAGTATATATATATGCATGTAATTTTAGCTTTCATTAAAAAAAAAAAGTTATTATAATGTAATTGTATTTTCCAAAGATATTGTTACTACACTAAATCGACGACTCAGTAAAAGAACATGCCATCTTGCAAATATGGTTCTTGGTGTTTAGACCGAAATGACATGTTGGCCGAAAAGGTAGTTTTTTATATTAGGCATTTTCAAGTATTAGACTATCTTATTCATAATAAATAGAATAAACCTACACATGATTTGGTGTATCTTGATATCTATTAATTTTATTTTTATTATTTTGCATTAAATATATATACTTTATTGCAACATATTTTAAAACTGATTTGTTCTTGCGCGCGGCTTCGCTTCGCGCGCTGTGCCTTATACACATGGTTGTGTACGTATTTCTATTTATACCTATTACTTAGATTTTTTTTTCATCATAAATATTTAAATTTTCTGTTTCATAATTTTTATTTATTTATTTTTATTCTGTTATATTTATTAATATGCCTACCACGTATATTTATAATAAATAAAACAAAATTTCGGTCAACTGGTAACTTCGGTCAAAAAATTTCGGCCAACTAGTCTTCGGTTAAAAGACCGAAAACCCGCAAATATGACATCTCGTACCATTTATTTAACACTAGAACTACCGGCTTTCGTGCATACCTAGAACTACCGAAGACGCTAATTTGGCGTAATATCGATTTTTGAGCTACATTATATATTTTTATACAATATTTTCATAATTATTGTTATAAAAGATTAAGTAATAAATAATTAATATTAAAAGGATTATTTGTTTAAATAAATAGTATATAAAATTTCAATAAAAACTGAAAAAATGTATATAGGTAATGTATGTATTATGATACATATAAATTACAAAAATTATAGAATTTTAATAAAGAAAGTTGTCATAAACGTACAAATAACAACTTTGATAGTCATATTGGAAATCAATTAATATTTTTTTATAATAATAGAATAACAAAAAACATGAAATAGAACTTTATGTTCTATGTGTGCCGTTTGTGCCAGCAAACGGCGCGCGTTTGAAATGTTCCGAAATAATATATTATATACTAATTACTTAAAACTGTAAACCATTTTAAAATCAACTTTTTTTTACTGAATTGATTGAATTGTTTATTAATAAATGTAAAAATAAATTATCAAAAAATCCTAGAATAAAATCATGTTTCTAAATTGCCTTTGTATTTTTGAAGGGTCTAGATTCAAAATTGGCCAAGTCCACTTTTCAAAATGTTGAGAAAAACACGAAAAACTGTTCCAACTCTATATGATTTTAATGTTAAACTCTGAATTTAAAGTTAATTTTCTGATACACAAAATTTTTTTTTAGTCTAATAAGTTCAATAAGACATAAAATGAGGTTGAAAAAATGTTATGGATAAATATTTTCATTTTTTATTTTTTTGGACTTGGCCACTTTTGAATCTAAGCCCTTCTTTTATTTTAATTATATCAATATCATAAGCAAATAAATTTGAAAATATGCTTCATGTTCATACAAAAAGAATAAATGTTTATTTTACATGACAAAATATACTCAATACAGTAATTATTTATAGTAAAAACACTCAATTGAGCAATTACGTCAAATTGGGGTCTATTGGTAGTTATAGGTAGACAATTAAATTATTGCAAAATATTGACAGTTTTATAAAAATAAAAATAAAGTTAATAAAAAATGATGAAAAGTCACGAAAAGAATTTTTTTAAAATTGTTTTTTAAAAAAGTTTCAGTCCATTGCAACTCAAAATACGCCGAATTGACGTCGTTGGTAGTTTTAGTGTTAACACGGTCTTGAGATGGCAGGTTCTTCTACCGAGGCGTCGAAATGAAACAAGTTACACAAATTTCAATATTTGGACCAATTAAATAAGTTTAAGGAAATAGAGTGTTGCAAATGAACTACTTCAATCTTTATGTGTAGGTTGGTCGTGTGTTGTAAAAAAGTGATTCTGACAATTAGTACCATAATTTTTGGGTAACTTTATTCAAAATATACCTAGTTGTCATAATGTTTCTAACAATTGAAAAGTTATTAAATCTTATAATATATATTGCAAAAGATCCATTGTATAAATTGAAATGTGTAATATTATTAGTTAGGGTGAAATGGGGTAAAAATGATCAGGGACAAAAAATTGGGTAAAAATGATCAGTGAAAATAAATAATATATAAACAGTAATTATCAAACATTTTTTCGTCGGAATTTGTGAAAAATTTTTCATTTTTCTAACCTTATGTGCAAAACGGTGCTTGAAAATTGATGGCGAAGTCCTAAACTTTTTGTCGTATCACACAAATCGGACTTTTTTATTCTGACATTAAACATTTAAAATAAAGTGGAAGGTTGAATTGAGCAGATGTATACTGATTAAAAAGTCTATTGGTGTAACTCATTTCGTGTAATTTATCTTTGAAGTTTCGGGGTAAAAATGATCAGTTAATTGGGGTAAAAATGATCAGGGCAGCGCGCGCCAGGCAGGCGATTATAGGTTAGGTTAACTCGCTCGGCCGGCGAAAAAAATGTAAATAATGGATTTTCATCGTTCTTTTTAAGGTAAGAATAGTATATTACGTAACAAGGGCGGAAAGTTGGCTATTATAGCGAGGATGTTTTGCAGCCCGAGGCGAAGCCGAGGGCAGCAATCACCCGAGACTAATGGCCAACTTTTCTGCCATTGTTACGTACGATATTTGTTGTAACAAGTGCAAGGAAAGTACTCACATTTTTTGGGCGGAAAGTTGTTACTTTCCACCCAAGGGTGGAATCTATTCTATCAATAATTTAATTTTCATACAAAATAAAAAGAATCTGTAATCTGTTCTATCAATTATTTAATTTTCGTAATAAAAACAACAATCAATTCTATATTAATGAAATATTATTTCAATTAAAAGTTGTGATCATTTTTAGGATACGTTCTCTTGATAAGTCCTAAAAAACTGTCTCATGGGGAAGAAATACAAGACAAGAGCGAAAAAAATGTCGCAACGAGCGATGACGTTGAAATGAAAGCAAAGAAGACAAAAAACCCGCGCAAAGAAATAAAAAAACATAAATTATTTATTTAACTTATTTTATAAACAAAATATTATTCAGATTGTGATTTGCTTGATTACTGATTGTAATATTATATAATATAAAAACAGCAAAATAGATTTAAAAACGATAGTCAGGAAATGAATGTGATCAAAAAAGTATTTGTATATTTAACTATAAATAAAAAGTGATTTGTATGTTAAATGTTACAAAACAATTATGTAAATTATATAAAAGAAGTTAAGAAAATATATTAACAAAAATACAATGTTTTTTATTCCCATCTAACTGCAATTTGTTGACATGATCATTTTTACCCTGAGCCTTATCATTTTTACCCCTTTAGCAGGGTAAAAATGATCAGCATAAAATTGTTATTAACAATGATTGGGTGAAATGTAAGATGATTTTCATTATATAACATTACTTGTGAGATCCTTCTTAATGACAACACCCAATAATTTACTAAAACCTTGTTGTTTATATATTAGTTATAATTAAAAGTTTGTGAAATCTGATCATTTTTACCCCGTTTCACCCTAAAAAATACGAAACCATTTTGGCGGTACACAAAGTTAGCATTGATACACCCTTCATACACAAAATTACTCCATTTGACGGTAATGTATAGTTTCTGAGTTCCGTGAATCAGAACTTATTAACAAAACTTTTAATGAGTCATTAAAAGTGACAAATTTTTATTACTTATATCCAGGGTTGGGCATTGAACTTGTCAAAAGTTAATAACTGTTAACTTAACTTAAGTTAATTATTTTGTCATTAACTTTTAATTTAAGTTAGTTAATAAAATCAAATAACTTTTAACTTTTGTTTAAAAAAAAAATGTTTAGTTATTAGGAAAAAATAGTATGTAAAGAGCCCTATCGTATAATGTCATAGACGTAAATAATATCTTAACTTAAGTCATAAATTATATGCTCATATTAGATTTTCGTTAATTATAAAAATGCTATTCTCTGAACACTTCAATTATAGGCATGCCTCATTTTTCAACTAGGCATTTTAAAAATTGTCTCTAAATTTCAAAAAATTTTCAGAACTTTTTGATATTTTCAAGTTTTTTCAAATTTTCCACAATTCTTAAAAATTTTCTTTATTTTGCAATGTTTCAATATGTTTAAATTTTCTTAAAATTGCCGACTATTAAATTGTCTCAAAATTTTAAGGTTTTTTGAAAATTTTCATAAGTTGTACAATTTCTCAAAAATTTTTTAATAATTTTGAAAAAATTGAAAAATTTTCTAATATTTTTAAAAAATGGTAAAAATTTAAAAATATTGGAAAATTTTAAGAAGTTGAAAATATCGAGAAATGTGAAAAATATAGATGTAATGTAAAAATACGAAATTTCAAGTTCTTTCAACCTGAATTCATATGAAAATTTGAAGTCTAATTCATAATTTCTGTTGCATTTTTCAGATTATATATATATATATATAATATATTATATACAATATATTTAGTACATTTCCAGCGAAGGCGCCACTGCGCCCGAGCTGAGAACGACATTTTTCATGGTGTGGAAGAGTCACGAAAGTGGGAACTTTCGCGGCTAGCACTGAAAAGTAGCTTGAGGGCGTAGCCCGATAATATATTTTCGCAAATATTAGAAATGTACTATATATATAATATATTATATCGTCGCCTCTTACGAATAACGGGCTCCTTCAAAAAATCGTTGTCAAACGGGTTCCTTCATAATATCGTTGTAAACCGGGCTCCTTCAAAAAATCTTTGTAAAACGGGTTAGTTAATAATATTTCGTAAAACGGGATACTTCAGATCATCTTTGTAAAACGGGTTACTTAAGTTACTTGCCGAAGAACGGGATAGTTCAAACTCTCCTTATAAATCGGGTTACTTGAGTCATTCGTTGAAGAACGGGACACTTAAATTATTTATCGAAAAATGGGATTCTTAAAATTGAACAAATAAAGACTTTTATTTAAATTTAAATGAATTTCATTGTTATAAACAATTGTTTTACTATTCAAATATATTATTGCGTCTGATATTATTATGGCATTATAGATAAGATTATTTATTCCATTCTTAAAATTTCATAAAATATATAATATTATATTTTTGTGCCATATCATAAGTTCTTTAATCTTTTTTAAAAAGTTAATATTTTGGAATATTTTTAAACTTTTATTAAAATTTTTATATTAAAAATGATTACAAATAAATTTCAATTTGTATTGTTTAGAACTAATAATATAAAAGGTATATAAGTAATTTTTTTCAGACATTTTTAAATACAAATATTTTTTTTAAAGTTTAATAACATTTATTCTTTTTAAATAAATTTTTACATTACAGATTTTAAATTATATTAGAGACTTTTAACAACATCGTTAAACATTTATAAGTAATAATAGTAGTTTACTTTACTAGTTGGAAGACTCCCTACCTTTCCCACCAGTGAAGTACATTACTTTTCTTTACAAGTAGTGGTAAAACTACCTAGTTTTCCCACTGTCTTTGGTTGGAAAAGTACTCAGTTTTCGTGTTTTATAGGGATGTAATTTTTATTTGACATCTTTAAGTAATCTTATCTTTCTTTTTTAAACTTACACGGCAGAAAATGTGCAAAATATCGTATTTTTTAGGTTCCAAGTTGAAAATAAAAATGAATTTTTAATCAATATTTTTATAACTATAATTCTTTGCTTGTAAAATAATACCATACATTATTATTATTTAAAACTCATTTTTAAATTTATTGGGGAAAAAAATGTATTTTGCATGAAACTTACTGGTTGTCGTCTACCTCTGTGATAGCCATTTTATTAGTTCATACGGCGGAAACACATTAGAAAATTGGAATGTTTTCTAATGCGAGTTTGAACTCAAGATTGTTTAATTTTTATAAATATTTTCTTAGATTAATAGTATATTACGTGTTAAGGACGGAAAGTTGTCGATTACGTCGAAGATGATTTTCAGTCCGAGGCGAAGCCGAGGGCGATAATCACCCGAGACTAATCGACAACTTTTCGTTCATGGTACGTACGATACTTTATATCACAAGTTACTCGTAAGTAGTTCAATATCATTCTAAAAACAAGGACTGAATTTTGCTCATTATTAACCTAGGACAATAATGATAACGCTATTGAATATTATTGTCCTAGGATAGTAATGAATTATTATTATTGTCCAAGGACAATATGGGCTACTTTCGGGGAACGTGTGATATAATAGTATATTTTGCAACTAGGGACGAAAGCGGCTTTTTCGGTCATGAGCGTGACAGTTGACTACCCGAGCGCAGCGAGGGTCGTCTGTCACGCTCATGTACACGGGTGTCCCACACGGGTACACGGGTAAGTGAAATATTATGTGTCCACACGGGTACACGGGTAAGCGAAATAATGTGTCCACACGGGTACACGGGTAAGTGAAATAATGTGTCCACACGGGTACACGGGTAAGTGAATTATAATGTGTCCACACGGGTACACGGGTAAGCGAAATAATATGTGTCCACACGGATACACGGGTAAGCGAAATAATATGTGTCGACACGGGTACACGTGCAAGCGAATTAATATGTGTCCACACGGGTACACGTGTACACGAGTAAGTGAAATATAATGTGTCCACACGGGTACACGGTTAAGCAAAATAATATGTGTCCACACGGGTACACGGGTAAGCGAAATAATGTGTCCACACGGGTACACGGGTAAGTAAAATATAGTGTGTCCACACGGGTAAGCGAAATAATATGTGTCCACACGGGTACACGGGTAAGCAAAATAATATGTGTCGACACGGGTAAACGGGTAAGCGAAATAATATGTGTCCACACGGGTACACGGGTAAGTGAAATATAAAGTGTCCACACGGATAGACGGGTAAGTGAAATATAATGTGTCCACACGGGTACACGGATAAGCGAAATAATATGTGTCCACACGGGTACACGGGTGTCCCACACGGGTAAATACAGGACTTATATGTCCACACGGGTCCACGGGTGTCCCACACGGGTAAATCCCGAAGATATCCGACACGGGTACGCGGGTTACACGGGTAATCTGCCAATAGACACTGCCTACATTTTATCACAATTTATTTATCAGTTATATTTAAATTGTAACTGATTAAAGTTGATTAATTGTATCAATTATAGCCGATAGTAATAACCGCGATTATTGTATTCATCTTATTTTAATTTGACATCTTTTTAAGTAATATGCACTTTTATAATTAATAAATTTAATTACCATGAATAATGAAAAATAATTATGAAATTAAAAAATTAATATAAAAAAAGTTATAAGGGATTATCAGAAGAAAATATAAAAAGGTCATATTATAATGATTCGACAGCATAAAAAAGTATGGAAGAAATCACTGAAATTTGAAAATTGTTAATCTGAATGAGGTACTTACTGTGTTACTTCACCATTTTTCAGCCTTTTCGGTTGTCCATTTTTATGAAAAATGACATTATTAAAAATAATGGAATCCGTCATATCACAGAGAGGCTTATGTTTTCGGGAATTAGATACCTGCTGACCCTCCATGCTAAAAGGATTAACCGAAGCACTCGCGAACTTTGCAGGAATGAAGTGGTCGCGGCACAGTAGTTGCGCTCGACGCGCGAATACAATAATGAACAGAGGGAGAATCCTGGAACCGCGATTCCGCGAAGAACAAAATTAAAAAAAGAAAATAAAAAATAATAATGAAAAATTATAAAGTGGAAAAATGTGTACATTAATTAAATATTTAAGGAACTTAATAATGCAATAATGGTAGCAAGAATTATTAGTTTATAACAAATATTTCAGCAAAAATAATTACTTCAATTGTAGAAAATATATTCTCGGAAACACATTAGCTATTTCATTAAATGTCGTACACCTAATACGAAATTATGAGAAAATAAGTAATTAAATTAATTTTTTTATAATAATTGATTTATTTTTTGTAAACAATTTATATGGAAAAAATAGATTATATAATTTATTGACATATTCACTTTAAAAGTAATTTGTTTATAAGAAACATTGAATTGGTTAACATAAAATGAATTGAAATGATTATTTCGTTAATAAATGTACTTCGATCTGAAATGACTTAATCTTTATAAACTAAACATTTCTAAAAAAAATCGGAGTAAAATTGGTTGAGAAACTCAATTTGCGACGAATTTGTTTATAACAAATAGTAACATTGTTAAAAACAAATAAATCAAAATATGTACTGAGATCTTAAATGACTTAATGTTTATGAAATAATTTTTTTCTAAAAAAATAGGAGTAAGTTTTGTTGTCAAAAATCAATTTGCGACGAATTTGTTTATAACAAATAATGAAATTGTTATAAACAAATATATCAAAATATGTACTCCGATCTTAAATGACGTAATGTTTAGGAACTAATTAAAAAAAAAAAAAAACGTGGGTAAGTTTTATTCAGAAAATCAATTTGCGACGAATTTGATTATAACAAATAATGACAACGTTATAAACAAATGATTCAAAGTATGTACTCAGATTATAAATGACCTAATATTTTTCTATAAAAATCGAAATAAGTATGGTTGAGAAAATCAATTTGCAACGAATTTGTTTGTAAACAATAGTGAAATTGTTATAAAAAAATGATTCAAATAATGTATTCAGATCTTAAATAACTGAATCTTTATTAACAATTTTTTTTAAATGTGGGTAACTTTGGCTGAGCAAATAAATTTGCAACGAATTTGTGTATAACAAATAGTGAAATTGTTATAAACAAATGAATTAAATTGTGTACTCAGATCTTAAATGACTTAACGTTTATCAACTAATATTTTTCAAGAAAATTGGAGTAAATTTGGTAGAGAAAATCAATTTGCGACGCATTTGTTTATAAGAAATAGTGAAAATCTTATAAGTAAATGATTGAAAGTATGTACATAGACCATAAATGACTTAATCTTTATTAACTAATTTTTTTCTAAAAAAATGGGAGTAAGTTTGGCTGAGAAATACAATTAGCGACGAATTTGTTTCTAACAAATAATGAAATTGTTATAAAGAAATGTTCCAAAGTAAGTACTGAGATCTTAAATAACTTAATGTTTATAAACTAATGTTTTCGTAAAAATGTCTGGATAAGTTTGTTAGAAAAAATCAATTTGCGAGGACTTTGTTTAAAGCAAATAGTGAAATTGTTAAAAACAAATGTTTAAACGTATGTGCATAGATCTTAAATGAATCTATCTTTATACTGAATAATTTTTTTCTAAAAAAATCAGATAAGTTTAGCTGAGCAAATAAATTTGCGATAAATTTGTTTATAACAAAAACTTAAATAGTTCAAAACAAATGATTCAAATTATGTACTGAGATCTTAAATAATTTAATGTTTATAAACTAATGTTTTTGTAAAAAATGTCTGGGTAAGTTTGTTTGAGAAAATCAATTTGCGACGAATATTTTAAAGCAAATAGTAAAATTGTTAAAAACAAATAATTCAATGTATGTGC
>JABFPH010000139.1:0-10143 GCA_022817485.1 Elgonia sp. ZL-2020 | reverse complement strand
AATTTCCATAATATTCCATGTAGTTCCATTTTTCTATTTTATTTTTTGAATTTTCTATTTTACTGGTCGCAATTTATTCATATTTTAAATTTAATTATTTCTTAGAAAATATATTTAAAAATAATTAATAAATAAATACATGCATCTTAAAGCTAAAAGTTCAATCTTAGATTAAAAAAAATGCAAATCGATACTAACGAAATTATAATAGTATGAAATTTGACAATTTTTTGTCATACCCAGGGTGGCTTTTTTGCAAAGTGTATAAAACGATAAGATTTAATTTTTCATTTCACCATAACTCCGGTTAAAGTTATCGTACCAACATGAAATTTTGTGTACAAATACTCAGAAAACAATGAATTTTTCGATTTCTGCATAAAAAGGTGTTATTTTTGTATATCAATGTTATATACATACAGAAATACGCAAAAAACACAATTTTACAATCTTTATTTCCATTTACCTCTTTGTAAGGTCAAAATGAGGTGGATTTTTCGGGTTCTGAGTTGATTTTTGAGCATTTTAGCGATGTCCCAAAGAATTTTTTTTTAAGAACACCGTAATATACAGGGTGTTTCAGATTACCCGTCCACCCCCATATCTCTCAAAATATTACATGATGGAGATTAGGAAAACATACGAATAAAATATTTATTCGAAACCTATCTAATGACACGAAATTGGACCCCCTACCCCAACCCCCGGAGGGTGGAGCGGGGAGCAATCTAGAATCTATCTAGATTCTAGATTGCCCCCTAAATCTAAAATAAAAAATCTGAATTAATATGATCTATAGTTGTTAATTATTTAATACGTTGATTGGTGGTTTAATAAACCAAACTTAATGGACTGTATTATTGATAGTTTTACATATATATTTTTCTCAAACTTATTAATACTAATTCTCGCACGTGCTTGACGCGCCGAACTTCGAATCTGAAGGCGTATGTTACAAAAGCTGACACAGGAGAGCGTAAGTACCGCGCTAAATTACAAATTTTTCTCAGAGTTATAAACAGGGTTGGGTCGTTAACTTTAAAAAAAGTTAAAACTTAACTTAGTTAAAAAAATGTATTAACTTTTATCTTTTTTTCAATAAAAAGTTAGATTTTTAACAACGTTTCGAAAAATGTAATAAGAATCAAATTTATCTTTTTATATAGCAAAATTTATTTCTAACTTATTGGTATCATTAATATTATGCAATTCATTTTTTTTAATTTTTAAAAAATTTTTAAATTTTAAATTTTATTATACAATATGGTAGCTCCATTGGTCATCAACTCTGTATCTGTTATCTACATATAAATGTTATTAAACAATAAAAAGTGTCATGTGCCAACAATAGCCTTATGATATTATTATAAAAAATATAATTTTGAAATATTATATTTATTAATATTACAATAATTTTTTGTACAATTTTATATTTTTGTAATTTTTCTATTAGTTTATAATAAATACCAATCAAATTAGATTCAATCCCCAGTTCGCCATGGAATTGCCAATCTAAATTAATTTTGATATCAAATTCGTAATCAGCGACCCAGAAAACTATTAAATTACTCTCTTTTCATTTGCGAACATGTAAAATAAAATGCATGCAACAAAGGGTTAAAAGGCATTGACGTGTATTCTATTATTGTTAATAATATCTACTTTTGATAATAATATAGAAAAATAAACGTTTTTTTGTATGAAAAAATTTTTTTTTCAACTTTTTCTCATGTCAATTAACTTTTAAATAAACGAAGTTAATTTTTTTTATTAACTTCCCCAACCCTGGTTATAAATACTTAACACATAATAAGAATATTGACATATATCTATGACATTACTTAACAAAAGTCAAAAAAGTATTTGAAGTCAGTGAATTAGAATCTGACATCAAAGTTATAAAATTGAAAATAGTGAATTAAATATATGGTGGACAAAAGTTGTAAACGAAGTTGAAATAATCAGAAATTTTGTATGTTTTAAAAGTCAAAACTTAATATTGAATTTCAAAATTCAAAACAGCAGATCCAAGATTCCAGCCAGAATCTGTAAATAATGATATTTTTCGATGAAATTTTGTATTCCTAGATTTTTGAGATCGCTAATCAAAGACATGATATCAAATATTTGAAATTCAAAATTGCAGATGAAATACAAAATTTCGTTGAAATGTATAGCATGTTTATTAATTTTATCAGTCGTATTGATCTCCCATTTTGAATTTCGAAAATTCAGTATCAGATTCTTATGCAGCGACTTCGAAAACCCATAGATACAAAATTTATAGGAAATTAACACTTTTTAGTCCGCTAATTTAGGAAATTAGCTATTTTTGTCCACCACTGTAGATGTGTTACTTTGAATTTTAGAAAAGTGTCAGATTCGTAATCGGAGACCTCGAAAACCTATATAAACAAATTTTCTTGAGAAACGAAATTTCAAAACAATTCTTGAGTGAAAGAGTAAATAAACAGTATAAATATTTATTTATTAATAAATTTTATGAACAAAATAGTATATTCTTAAATAATGACTTTTTGTGTATCGAGGGCGCAGGTGGAAAGTAGTTATTTTCCGCCTCGCCCAAGACATGTAGGGGAAAGGCTTCTACGTTGGGACAGTTGGAAGGATCAGATAGAAAAGGAAGCACTTATACAATTTACATTGTGTAATCTTATCTATCTAGTCCCTCGAACTGTCCCAATGTAGACGACTTTCCCCTATGTTAAGAAAATTAATTTTTTCATGTACTAAATACACTAAGATTATACTCTTAAGGATAAAATATATCCTTAACCTTATTTGCGTTTTATAATATATATTTAATTAATACAAACAATTAATGAATTATTTAAAATTTAATGATAAATTGGCCATATATGGAAGATAAATTATTTAAGAGGTTACTTATTTATTATAGAAATTAATTTACTTTTTTTATTATAAAAAAAAATATTGAATTTTCCATAAAATCATTTTTTAAATTGTTCGAATGGCAAAAAAATAATACATGTCATTTGTATATGAACTCACATTTTCAAGTTAATAGTATTGTGGTTCGTATCTTACAATTACAAAACCACTGATTAATATCAGATTTATTATTAGCCAACAAAATTTTATTCGTGAATGGAAATTTGTTGAATAACGATTAAATTTTTATCCGTCATTTGAACTACAATAAATGACGAATAAATTTTCATTCGTCATTTGAATCCTATGAATGACGAATAAATTTTCATTTATTATTTGACCTACTTTGAATGACGAATAAATTTTCATTCGTCATTTGAGTGCTATAAATGACGATTAAATTTTCATTCATTATTTGACCTACTTTGAATGAAGAATAAATTTTCATTCGTCATTTGAGTGCAATAAATGAGGATTAAATTTTCATTCATTATTTGACCTACTTTGAATGACGAATAAAATTTTATTCATTATTTAACTGATTTGAATGACGAATAAATTTTCAATCATTATTTGAATTGCTGGAAATGAAGAATAAATTTTCATTCGTTATTTTAAATGATTTGAATGATGAATAAATTTTCATTCGTTATTTAAAAATCGACGAATAATAATATGCCGATCCCTGATCCTGTGGACCCAAATCTAGAGAAATTTTGCAACTATATAGTGGAAAATTATATAGCTGAAAATGCAAAGTTTCTTCCAACTATTATGGGCCGGCCTCACGACTGATTTCTTTAAAGAAACTACAAATGCTTGCGAATCATTTCATGCAAGTTTCAACAAAGAATTCTACCACGTTCACCCTAATATATTTAATTTTGTAGATGTATTGTTATCAGTACAAATATCAACATACATAAAGATGCGAAGTTGTGATGAACCGCGACAAAGAAAAAAAGTAGCCTGCAAAAAATATGCTATAATACGGCAGGAATTCATTAAATTTAAAAACAGATATGCGTTTGTAAAAATGGCGTCCCAATTTAATAATCAGAGCAGAAAGAAATAACGTTAACTTTAATTAAAATTGACGACGTGATATATGCGAAAAAGTAAAATGTTGGTTCAACTTGAAATTATATATTTATATAATATATTAATTTATGATCTCAAACAGTCCTAAGTCTGTAAAAAGTGAGAAGGAAGTATTTCAAAATTTTAATGACTTTGTAAAGAGTAGTTTCATATTTAGGTGTAACTCGGTGTATCTTTTCTTTAATGATTTTTTATTTCGGCGAAATTCGGTGAATCTTTATATATTAATTACATTTTTTCGGCGGAATTCGAGATCTCCCGTGAATATAATTGAAGATTTATTAATGTAATATTTTATAATTATAATCAAATGGAAAAAGATGCAATAAACCTGTTAAATAACTTTTTTTAACATTAAATCATTAGAAATATGTTTTTTGCATTTCGCAGAGATACATTCAAAATAGAATATCTTTAAAATTTTCTAATCAAAAAAACTTTTATATATAATCATTTTGAAGGTAATTTTATACTCTTTCAGAATATCCTAATAGGAGATAATTTTATACTGATATTTCAGATGTTAACAGCGTTAAAACGATTAATTAACCAAAATCTGCGCTTCTTTCGTTTAAAAATGTATTGTATGACATGGTTTATTTTGAACTTTTTCAACTTTTAGCGATAAAAATTTTCTTTTTTCAATGTTCCAAATCAATTTAGATGGTGCACGAATACATAGAAAAGATTCATTATTTTAAAAACCACTATAATACACAGAAACTATACATTTTTTTGACGAAAAACACTTTTTCGATTTGAGCGACCTTATAATATGATTCGAATGGGCTGAAAATTTCAGAATCTTAATATTTTGGCGTGTTTTAACTAATTTCGGATGATGAGCTTAAAATTCAAAAATTTTTTTGTTTTGGCACAGTCTAATGTTCCATTCATGGAAAATGCTCAACTCTGTAATTTATAAATCAAGAATAAATACCTTTGTTATTACATTGTCAATTTTATGATCTTATGATCTGTTTTAAAAAAGTGTGAAAATTGTTTCCCGACCAAATGTCATTCAATCAAATTTTTCCTTTTCCTCACAGAGCCGCTAGATGGCTGCACATTACGTTAGAAGCAGTATTTAATAATGTGCGTCTTCGAAGTTTATTATATATAATTTAATAAGTAATATTAACAATTTAAAATTTTCATTTATTTGTTTATAACAATCTTGCTATTTGTTATAAACAATTTCTTTGCAAATTGAATACTTCGGTCAAATTAAGTCATTTCTTTTTGGAAAAAGATACTATATTACAATTAAGATATGGAGTATCAAATATAAAAATTGCATTTTTTTTGTTTATAACAATCTCTCTATTTGTTATAAACAATTTAATTGCAAATTGAATATTTCGATCAAATTAAGTCATTTCTTTTTGGAACAAATACTTGATAAAAATTTAGACAGGCACTGCCAAAATTAAAAATTGCATTTATTTGTTTATAACATTTCGATGTTTGTCATTAACATTTAAATCGTGTATTTTAATCGAATTAACTTATTTATTTTTGGAAAAAAGATACTTGATATAAATTAAAATAAAGACTATCAAATTAAAAAATTGCACTCATTTGTTTAAACAATCTCGTTATTTATTATAAACAAATTAATTGCAAAATAAATATTTCTGTCAAATTAACTCATTTATTTCTGGGAAAAAGATCCTACATAAAAATTAAGATATAGACTTTCAAATTTAAAAATAATTTTATTTGTTTATAACAATCTCTCAATTTTTTTATAAATAATTTAATTAAAAATTTAATATTTCAATAAAAAAAACTTTTTCTTGGAAAATAACATACTTGAAAACAATTTAGACAGGGTCTATCAAATGTAAAAAGTCCATTTATTTGTTTATAACAATCTCGCTATTTGTTATAAATAAATTAATTGCAAACTGATTATTTCGGTCAAATTAACTCATTTCTTTTTGGAAAAAATACTATATAACAATAAAGATATGAACTGTTAAATTAAAAAATTAAATTCATTTGTTTATAACAATCTCGCTATTGTTTATAAACAATTCGATTGTAAATTGAATATATCAATAAAAATACTCCTTTCTTTTTGGAAAAAGATATAATACTATATATGTAGCAACTAAGATATGGACTATTAAATTTCAAAATTAAATTCATTTGTTTATAATATTTCGCTATTTGTTATAAACAATGTAGTTACAAATTGAATATTTTGGTCAAACTAACTCATTTCTTTTTCGGACAAGATAATATCTAACAATTAAGATATGGAGTATAAAGTTAAATAATTTCATTATTTTGTTTAGAACAATCTCGCTTTTTGTTATAAACAATTTACTTGCAAGTTAAATAAATCAGTCAAAAAACTCATTTTGGAAAAATGTACTATATTACAATTAAGATATAGACTATTAAATTAAAAAAAAATCATTTGTTTATAACAATCTTGTTATTTGTTATTAACAAATTAATTGAAAATTGAATATTTTAGCCGAATTAACGCATTTCTTAAAAAAAAGGAAATTTGATAACAATTAATACATAAATTATCAAATTTGAAAATTGCATTCATTTGTTTATGACAATCTCATTATTTTTTATAAATAATTTTATTGCAAACTGAATATTTGAGTCAAATTAACTTATTTCTTTTTGGAAATAAGATACTTGATAATAATTATAAGATAATTTCAATATCACATTCATTTATTTATAACAATCTCGGTGTTTGTTATAAACAATTTAATTGCAATTTGAATAATTCAGTTTTTTATCAATCGTCAGAATATAATTGATTATTGTTTCTAAAAAATTTATTAAATTTTCTTAATTTTACGTATTTTTTATAATTGGCCAAGAAGCTCAAAGAATATTTCTTTGTTTGTTTTACAAGAAAAAAGAAACTGATATTGTGAAAATTTTTTATTTTAAATATATCTTTAAATGATTAACTTAAATTTTTATGAATAAATTGTGAAAACATAAAAAATACTTGATATATATAATAATATATATATAATATATATTATTATCCCATTCCATCTATATTCTTTTCTATATAAAAATGTACATTAAATAGGATGTTTTTATTATGAAAATAGGATATAATTAGATCATTATAACAAAACTAAGTGATATCCCAAAACAAAATTACAATAAAATTGTAAAAATAACGGTAAGAGTTACGCAGAAATCCATTTCAAAAAATTTAATTGAATTAATAAACAAAAAATACCAAAATTAGATTTATATTTTGTTAAAATTAAGAACCAAACCCAAAATAATAATCTAACAAAAACAAAATTATATCAGAAAAAGGTAAAATATATAGACAATGTTTTTACTTCCCGAAAATACAAAAAAAATTATCTTATTTTCAATTAATGTAAAAAT
The DNA here is from genome assembly GCA_022817485.1 of Elgonia sp. ZL-2020. NCBI lineage: Eukaryota > Metazoa > Arthropoda > Insecta > Hymenoptera > Scelionidae > Elgonia > Elgonia sp. ZL-2020. The sequence continues at coordinate 2,739 of JABFPH010000139.1, read as the reverse complement.
AAATTGAAATAAAAAATAAAGAAAGAATTAAAAATAAAGTTATATTGAGTTGAATTAAATTCATCTTCCACCTTTTTAATCGCTGTTTTCAAGTGCGAAAAAAATGTATTCATAACAAAACTCTTGCCGGCCCGTTTTTGTAACCCTAACATTGCATTTTTAGACAAACTATAAAATTATGTTTTCATGGCTTATTCGATATTATATTGATAGATATAAAGTTTGAATTTAGACTTATTGGTGGACATTTCAAACTTTTTTTTATTAGGAATCTATAATCAATATAGCACAACATTATGACAAAATTTTTTTTCTTTTAAAGACAGATTTTATTTAACAAAATTAATTATAAATGTCAATTATGAAACAAAATATAAAAAAACGAAATTATAAAATTTGAGTAATTTGAAAATAAAATAATACGGAAAAAAATATCTAACAAATTTAGCACACATAAGATATTTACGCTACAAAAAACGTTCATAATTGTTCAAATATAGTAAAATATTTTTTTGTACTAAAATAATAATACATATAACGTATTAAATTATCTCAAGCGTTATTGTACGATAATTTGGCACCCCACTTCGCTTTCCAATGTTGTAAGAAGTTCTATACCAATTTAGTACAAATTTCTTACAAATTTCGAACCGCGGAGTGGGGCACTAAATTCATATGATTATATAATGTACTATTAGTGTATATAGTTCTATTTTTTTTAGTATCACATTGTAATGTTCTAAAATAGTACAATTTAATGAAAATTTAGTTGAAACTTTATACTTAAATTGCACAGAATATTCATTTAATAAAATTGTATACTTTTTCTGTGCTAAATTGGTTAGAAATATCTTTCCGTGAATATTTAAAAAATATTTTATAAGTTTAACCTTTTCATGCCCAGTGTATCATATATGATACAATAAAATGTTATATATTACTAATGAATCCTCTTTTTATTTATGTAATTCTATGTAAACTAACAAAAAATATATACCGTCAGTATTTTTTGTATTGAGAATTCATGTTTGAAATATTTAATTGTAATACATAGTATGGAGTTATGATCATTACAACTTTTAATATTTATTATTTGAAATTTGCAAATGTGCAAATTATAATTACAAGCAAAACTAATGCTATATGTATTGTAACTACATAATATTATTTAAAGATCAATATGATTTATATTGTATTATAATTTTTGTCAAAAATACAATGTTAGGGTTACAAAAACGGGCCGGCAAGAGTTTTGTTATGAATACATTTTTTTCGAACTTGAAAACAGCGATTAAAAAGGTGGAAGATGAATTTAAATCAACTCAACATAACTTTATTTTCAATTTTTTTCTTTAGTTTTGATTTCAATTTATTTTTACATTAATTGAAGATATATGTATGATTCTAGACAATAGGCAATTTAATTTTTGAATTTTATAGTCCATATCTTAATAGTTTACTTTATTTTACAAAAAATTTGATATAAGATTTTTGTTATTTTAATTTATACTATTTTTTGTTAAAAAAAACTGTATACTATATTATGTGTTAATTTGACCGAACTATTCAATTTGCTATTAAATTAATTATAACAATTATAACGAATATCGAAATTTTTATAAACAAATAAATGCAATTTTTTAATTTGATAATCCATGTCTTAATTATTATCGAGTATCTTTTTCCGAAAAGAAACGAGTTTTTTTGACTGGAATATTTAATTTGCAATTAAATTGTTTATAACAAATAGCGAAATTGTTATAAACAAATTAATGCAATTTTGATTATCAAGTACATTTTTTTTTCCAAAAAGTAATAATTTTATTTGGTTTACAATATTCAATAAATAATAATTTTATTGAATTTATGTTAAAAATTGTATTAGATTAAAAACTTGAGTTTTATCTATAATAATATTAACTATAAATATAAGAATTTATAATTGTTATTTACAATTTCATAATTCATCATAATTCATAATATCAATTGATTGATTTATTCAAATACCGCGCCTTGCCATTGCACATGTAGAACAACAATGCGATTGTCATATCAGCTAACTTCAATAATAAATATTTATAATATATATTAAACTTTAACGTTATTACAATTTTGATTGAATATATGAATCGATTCAAACTATCCCGCCAATTTGAAACATAGCCAATCAAATTGCGTTTAAATGTATTACGCATGAAGTTATACTCAAAGCCAACTTCAAGGTTTCATAGCCTTTTTATAAATGGATGGATGGAATGGAATTGATAATGAAAATATTTTAGAAAAATAACTCATTTTTACACTGTCGATAGAGTAATATTCAACTTTTGATATATCACTTTTTCTCATTATATGTACCTAGAATCTAAATTAACCAAATTGGTAATTCAATTAAGATTTAAAAGATTGTACAATTAATAACCTTTTAGATTTCTTTTTTCCCAGTCTATTAGATTTTTTTCTTTGCAAATTAAAGAACCTAGTAAATTATTCTGAAACAATACCCAATAAAAGTATATTAAAACCAGATTTACAATGCAGGAATATTACAAAAATTGTGCATTTTTCGCACAAACAGCGCCGTAATTTTACATAATTTGTATAATTTCCAAGTTTTATAACTGTCGAATTGTAAAAGCGAAAGTGCGCACAATCTAATGCGACGGCACAATGATACGTATTTGCATAATCGGCGAAAACTTCAGCATACAAAAAATGGCAAAATAATAGTATCGTTTA
>JABFPH010000138.1:0-10141 GCA_022817485.1 Elgonia sp. ZL-2020 | reverse complement strand
TGCACTTACCACCTAGTTGGACTCTCTCAGCCGCATGAATTCATGTATTGTTTACATTCTCCTAACCAACTTGATGTCATATGATAATGTTAAAAGAAAAAGGAATTGATTGAGCGAAAATAGTAATGATAAAAAGGACGATAAAAAAAAAGAAAAAGGTAGTATGGGTTACGTTACAGGACGTTTTAAATAATATTGACATTTATGACGATATTGACATTTCTTATAGCATAATTTACATCTGTTTTAACTTAATTATTCCATCAATTGAAATTAAAGAATTCTCTTATCCACCTTGGTTTAATTCTAAAATTATTAACTTAGTAATTGCTAAAAAACTGCTCATGCTAAATTTAAACAAACTCGTTCGGCAAGTGATTATAATCACTTCTCAAAATTACGAGCGTTATGCAAATGTTCCATCGAAATTGCATTTATAAATTATCAGAAAAAAGTCGAAAATTCTTTTATTAACAATCCTAAATTTTTTTGGAAATATAGCAAATCGTTTCGTTCTGATAATACTATCCCTAAAATTGTTACATTGAATAATGTAACAAGTACAAATTATTCTGAAACCTGTGACTTATTCTCCAATTTCTTTAGTTCAGTCTACGAACCAGGGGTAAATGATGCAAATGATTTTAATTCTTTTGACCCTAGTGTATCGTCTAATATGAACATTATTATACTATATTTTTCTTTGGCAGATATTTTAGATAACTTATCCCATTTTAAAGTTGATACTTCACTTGATCCTGATGGTATTCCCAATATATTTTTAAAACATTGCAGATTTGCTTTAACTATTCCCTTATTTATTTTGTCTAACAAATCTCTCATATCTGGCGTAGTTCCTAATCTTTAGAAAATGTGTTTAATTACTTCAATATTTAAAAAAGGTGATAAACAAATGGTTGATAATTATTGATCTACTTCTATTATTAATACCATACCGAAATTTCTTGAAAAAATGGTTTCTGTTACATTATTCAATATTTCTAAACCTATAATAGCTGATGAACAACATGGATTTTGTAAACGTAAATCGACGGTTTCCAACTTATCTTTAATAAGTCATTATATTAGCGAAGCATTTGAGGAAGGTAGTCAAGTTGACGTTATTTACACCGATTTTGCCAAAGCTTTTGACAAGTAACCACATTCAATTTTGTTGGGGATCAAAGCCCCTTTCAAAATATAATTTTTATGCTGGATCCTGCTGGTGACCTGAAAATAAAGTTGCGCTGAAGGTAGGTGTGGAAATTATAACACGAAATTTAAATTGAACAAAATTGATTTATTTAAATACCAAATTAATACAAAAAGCTAATAATGAAAATAAAAGAGTTGCCGAAATTAACCAAAACTAATTAAATAAAATAACCGGAAAAAATGAAAGGGTTAAACCCAGACTCGAAGGCACAGCTGCCGAGACTGGGGTTCCGACACAGTCGGTGACTCGGAGCACAGCTCCCGAGTTCGTCCGCGTGACACAGTCGACGCAGGGACTCGACCACAGGCCGTAAATACCGTTGGGGTGACACACGCCCAACGGGTTCCCGACACAGTCGGCGGCTCAGAGCACAGCTGCTGAGCTCATCCACGCGACACAGTCGGCGTGGGTAGTTGAGTTGACCTTCGTTAGGTCAACCCGGGTTGATGGCACTGGTGCAGTACCACCCCGTTGTTGTACTCGAGGAGAGTCGCAGCACAGCTAGCTGACTCCGCCAGGAGGCCTCTTTCGGTGCCCTTACACTGGAGTCACAGTATGCACTGCCTCTCGCCTAAGTAGGGACTCCGGTGATCGACACGATCGAAAAAGTGACCGGAGAGCGGCCGTGCACCGCTATTTAAGCCCGCGGCTGGCGGGTGTGGCCTGCGCTCGGCTCGGCGGGGGGTATCGCGACGTCTGGGGGGCCGCGGAATGCGACGCTGGCGCAACCACACTGAGCTAATCTGCGGCTCTGATTAAGCCGCACTGCATATGATAAGGAAGCGGCGGATAAGGAAGAAAATCATAAAAGAAAAAATTAAAAATTTGAAAATTTGGGATATGAATCCCAAACAAACCGCCCGCCTTGAACGGGTTGACAACCGTTCAACAGTTAACGGCGTCGAGGGTCACGTAGACCAATTTGGTTGCCTGTAGGATTAAGAGTACAGAATTTGGAATATATTATTCCTCGATGGTCCCACTTGATTGTGATACGACCCTTTGATGTTGTTTTTGTCCACTTCACGGCATTAGTAAAGGCTTTCTCTGGTACGCGGATTGTGTAGTCATCAACCCGGATAAGACGGTACAAGCTGTGTACCGGAAGCGATGTTGGCCAACTAGTTGATGTTGCGGGCTGATGTGAGTCAGTTAACCGCAGTAACTTTGGTACTGGTTCACTTTCGGGGACCGAAGTACGTTTTCGTTGCTCCAGCTCAAGCAACGGAGTCGGAACATAGGTTTCGACTGACGTTGATACACCCGCCGTTGGTGTATACGGGGTGGCGATTAACGGAGGAAAAGTGACCGTAGTATCAATCGGGTCAGTCTCACACTCGGCCCACAATTGATCGAATTCATCATCGGGATGAATTTGCAAATAATCACTCATTATGCCAAATAAGTTATATCGTACGAGTCTCAACTCAAACTAAAATAGAAAGTGTAATAAATTTTTGCTTATTACATAAAGAAGTGTGTTTACATTTGTTTTTTGCATGGAGAATAAATTAAAATAATAGCATTTATAACAGACCACTGAACACGCAAAAAACTCGGCAATTTTGCCTTAAAATGAATTAAAATAAAAGTATGTTTATATTTACATTAATGCTTAAAATATACTCGAGAAACACCTCTCAAACATTCATGCTAGCCTGATCGCTGTCGATAGGTAGCAAGCAGAGTTGCGTTATCGGACGTGTAAGTTTGGTATTCTTCAGTTGTAACCGAGCAACACACACCTGCTTGTCAAGGCCCTCATACACATTTATGACGCGTGCAATAGGTCATTCCCCAGGGGGTGATGTAGACTTACGAATGATAACAAGATCACCAATCTTTAGATTACGGTGGCGTTTTTGCCATTTGGTGCGTGTTTGTAATGATAAGAGATAATCTCGTCGCCACTGTTTCCAAAAGGATGCAGTGATATGCGAGATAACACGCCAGCGGGAGGTATAACTCTTGAGAGGTAACAAGAGCTCAGGAGTTGGAAGAGCTCTCAGTGTGCTTCCAATCAAGAAGTGCCCCGGCGTCAATACATCTATGCATGACGGGTCGTCATACAAAGGAGCTAGCGGACGAGAGTTTAAGCATGCTTCCACCTTGCATGTTAGAGTATTTAGTTCCTGAAAAGTCGGTGTGAACGACCCCATAATGCGCCGTAAATGGTGTTTAACGGATTTGACTCTAGCTTCCCAAATACCGCCAAAATGTGGAGCAGCTGGAGGGATGAATCGCCAGGAAACACCGTTTGCTATAAATTGGTTATGCAGCTCAGGATCACGTACGCATTTGCGAAATATACGCTTGAGTTCCGTATTGGCACCTTGAAATGTAGTACCGTTATCAGAAAAGACGACGGCAGGTAGACCGCGACGGGAAATAAATCGGTCGAAGGCCGCCAGAAAGGCCTTTGACGAGTAATCGGATACTATCTCTAGGTGGATAGCACGAGTGGCCATGCATACGAAAATTGCAAGCCAAGCTTTCTGCGACTTATGGCCACGACCAGCAGAAAGGCGTAATGCAAGGGGGCCGGCGTAATCTAAGCCGGTGTTAGTGAAAGGTCGTGACGGTGAGAATCTTTCTCGTGGAAAATCTGCCATTATTTGAAACAAGGGTGTCGGCTTTGCTCTAACACAAGAGATGCAAGTACGAATAATAAATTTGACTCGATTTCGAGCATTTAGAATCCAGAATTGCTCACGAAGTAAGTTTAAAGTCAGTTGTACTCCGCCATGTAATGCATTTTCGTGTACCTGACGAATTATGCGATCAGTAATTTCATGAGGCGGTAAAATCATTGGTTGTTTAGAGCTGAGTTGTAACGGTGAATTTCGCAATCGTCCATTAACTCTGAGTATGCTGTCTGAATCAATTATTGGATTCGAATCACGAAGTCGCGAGGAACTTGCGACAAATTACCCTTGTTCAAGAGCTTTGAATTCATCACGGAATTCGCATCGTTGAATTTCACGACATATGAACAGTTTTGCATTACAGATTTCTTTTACGGAGAGGGTGCAGCTGTCGATATTCCTTTTCTTCCAGAGTTGGTTGGCAAATCGTAACACATGTGCTATGACGCGTAACAGTTTAGACCATTTAGAGTATCGGGTAAGGACTTCCCATACCGATTGTGATTGCCCGAGCAAGCACGTTGCGGAGTGTCGAGCGTCTTCTGCTGTTTCTAGTTTCTCTGGAACTTGAATATGTTGATCGAATTCGTTGGTTACAAGCCAAGAAGGACCTGACCACCAAAGAGTTGAATTAATCAATTCGTACGAGGATGTGCCTCGTGAATTGAGATCGGCAGGATTTTGTTTCGATCGAACATAATGCCAACTAGCCGTCGATAAAGAAGTCTGAATCATCGAGACTCGATTTGCCACAAATACAGTCCACTGAGATGGCACTTTGGATAACCAGGCGAGCACAATCTTTGAGTCGGAGAAACAGAATATGTCGTTTATTTGACAAGTAAGCAACTTGGTAACATTTAATAGTAGCTTCGTCAAGAGTGTTGCTCCGCATAACTCCAATCGTGGAATGCTTACGGTTTTGAGCGGGGCGACTTTGGACTTGGCCATAATGAATGACACATGAGTTTTTCCAGACAAGTCAATTACGCGAAGATATACTATCGCATAATATGCTGAATTTGAAGCGTCACAAAATCCGATCAGCTGTATACGGTCAGTATATGCGTCAAAATTAACCCATCTAGGTATTTGGATTTGTCGTAACGTTAAGATGTCCATGGCAAGCTATTTCCATTGATTGACAATAGCTGTTGGTAATTGACTATCCCAGTCGATCTTGAGTAACCATAATGACTGCAGTAAACATTTGAAACGGATAACCACCGGAGACAACCAACCGAGAGGGTCATATAACTTCGCCACGTTTGACAACAAAGTGCGTTTGGTGTTGACTATTCCGTTACCAGGGCAAACGTTGATTTCAAATGAATCAGTTGTTGAGTTCCAGGATAGACCGAGAACTTTGAATTGCGCTGGATCAGTTGTACCAAAGAGATTGGTTAGGTCAATTAACTCTTGTGGCGATAAGCAATCGGAAAAGTTAGATGTCCATTTTTTCAACGTGAAGCCACCTGCATTCAAAACAGATACAATTTGAGTTTTAATTTGCGCCAAAATCGGTTTATCATCTGCACTAAACAATATGTCATCAACATAAATCTTTTGCGTTAATGGCACATAAGCCAAAGGGTATTGGTCACGTGATTCTAGCGCTAGCTGACGTATAACGTGCATTGATAAAAACGGAGCAGGTGCTGTTCCATATGTAACCGTGTTCAGTTGATAAGATGCTGGGTGCAAGGTCAATGAATCCTTCCATAGGATACATTGAAAGCGTCTGTCTTCTGGATGCACTAAGATTTGCCAGAACATCTTTTCGATGTCGGCGGTTAGAACGAAGCGATGCAAGCGCCAGTTGGTAAGGACGACAGTTATGTCGGTTTGAAGTTTCGGACCAATGTAAAGTACATCGTTCAACGATACGCCAGTTGTAGTAGGGCTAGAAGCATTGAACACTACACGAAGTTTGGTGGTAGCTTTATCTTCACGGACTACGCCATGATGTGGCAAGTAAACTAGATTGTCTTGAATGTCATTAGATATTGTTGACATATGGCCTAATGTTTCGTATTCGGTAAGGAATGTGTTGTAAGCAGAGGAAAAGGCTTCATTTTTCTGCAATTGGTTGCACAATCGTTTAAAGTGATGACTAGCTGTTGTTACTGAACTGCCGAGTGACATTCGTTCGATATCTGATTTGAATGGAAGACGCACAATAAATCGACCTGAAGCGTCTCTGCTGTGAGTTGTTACGAAGTGTACTTCACAGCTTTTGTCTGACTCGGACAACATTTCAACAGAAGGAATGTCTTCGAGCTCCCAAAAGGCTCGAAGTTGTTGATCTACACTTTTGATGGATGTCGTATTGACGTGAACTGTGTGCGTAGATTGACTAGACATGGGTCCGGAGATAATCCATCCGAAAACTGAAGATTGTGCAATAAGGGAAGGGTTCCGAAACCTTAAAATATTCCCATGTATTAATGATCCATAAATATCGGCTCCCAACAAGATATCGATGGGAAGGTCATGATAAGATTGTGGATCAGCTAATTGCAATGATGTTAGTTCTGGATATTCATCCCAGCTGACAGCTTTTGGACGGTACGACGTAATGCTTTGTAAGACAAAAGCTCGGACATGCAATGCAGGTTGCTTCGTGAACCTTGGGACTAGTTGTACAGATACTGAATATCGTACATTAGTGCTTTGGCTACCGCCTAAACCAGATACTACGACATTGGATCGGTTGCGAGGTAGTCTTAAAAATTGAGCAGCAGATTCGCTGATGAATGAAGACTCTGAGCCTTGATCAATTAAGGCTCTGCATTGCATTTCTCTTCCATTTGCAGCTCGTAAGGTGATAATTGCAGTAGCTAATAACACAGTGCCAGTCTGATATGCAGAAGCAGTAGGTATGTTAGATGAAATGCTGGCATTGTTATTGGTAATTACTGTAGCTTCTGTGGTGATTGAGCTTACAGAAGGATGTGTAACTTCATTACCAGCGAGATGATTGCTGGTTCATTCTGCATTTGTCGGAAAATGAAGTAGGGTGTGATGAGGTCTGTTACATTTTCGACACCGTTGAGTGGATGAGCAGTCCTTAAATATATGATCAGGACGTAGGCAATTAACGCACAGGTTTTTCTGCCGACGAACTTGTCCTCTGTCTCTAATGGACAAGGCTAAAAACTTGGAACATTGATAGAGAGGGTGCGCTTCGCTGCAAATCACACAAGATTGAGTCGTGGAATTGAATGAACGAACCTGATTTGGGTTACGTTGTGACTGTTGTTGAGTGGTAGATCGAGGTATGGATTCTAGCATCAAAATACGTTGGTCCAAGAAAGCGTCAAAATCTTCTCGTTTAGGGTAAGCTCTCGAGTGACTCAAACGAGCTCCCCATTCTTGTTTGAGATTATCATCAAACTTGCTGACCATAAGGTGAATGTAGATAGGGTCCCAATTGTCCGTAGGGCAATTATTATTACTCAATGCAGTTAGTACATTTCGTCCTTTGTCACGCATGGCTTTCAGTTGGCATATGTCTTTATGATTGACGGCAGGTATCTGAAACAACTCGGTTAAAAGTGAGTTGATTATAACCCTCGGGTTTTCAAACCGATTACAAACGTCTTGCCATGCATTTGCATAATTAGCGTCATTAAGTGGAACAGCACTAATGACCTCATACGCTTCACCAGTAAGACAGGATTGCAGAATTTGCAGCTTTTGTGCTGGTGAAAGTGATGAGCTTTCATGTATATTGGCTCGAAATAAGTCTCTAAATCCTTGCCACTTGTTATATTCTCCCGAAAACTTTGGTAGCTCAAACTTGGGTAGATTTAATCTGGCTACAGTAGAGTTGTGTCCTACTGTAGTGGAGTTTGCATTCGGAGGGGCCATGCTAGCTAGTTGAGCCGACTCCTGAATGGAATGTAGCTCATTCAGTTTCTCACTGTAATAATTTTCAGCCTCGTCATGAGCATCGAGAATGCTGTTCCACATGTCGAGGAGAAAGTAATCCAAGGTTTCCTTAGATTCACGGTTTGCTGCCGAATCAATGGTAGCATGAGCGGAAGTAGCCTTCTCCATCAATTTCTGTAAAGATTGAATGCGGCCTTGCAGGTAACCAATTGTGAAGTTATTGGTTCCCGTTTTTTTTGTATTTAGTAAATGACGTCGCATTTGATTTAATAAAAGCTCTTACTCCTTGCATAAGCAAGTTAGTTGAGAGAGTGAAAGGATCGACTCCATTTTGATGTGTTTGTGTACTAATTGATGAATAGTACGGAAATATTAATTGTATAAGCTTAGACACGTGAAGTATACGAGCAAGCTGGAAAGTGTGTGAACTTATACCCGTGATGTGTACGAGCAAGCTGGAAAAGATGTAAGCTTATACCCGTGATGTGTACGAGCAAGCTGGAAAAGGATGTAAGCTTATACTCGTGATGTGTACGAGCAAGCTATAAATTGTGTAAGTCGCAAAGTGATGCGACGTTGGTTGTATAAGAGGGAAAGTATATTGCACCGATGAATTTAAGTTGTTATATAATTGAACCACCAATCAGCGAATTAATCTGATCACCAGACTGATCTGGCTCGAAGGACCATTTGTTGGGGATCAAAGCCCCTTTCAAAATATAATTTTTATGCTGGATCCTGCTGGTGACCTGAAAATAAAGTTGCGCTGAAGGTGGGTTTGAAAATTATAAAACGAAATTTAAATTGAACAAAATTGATTTATTTAAATACCAAATTAATACAAAAAGCTAATAATGAAAATAAAAGAGTTGCCGAAATTAACCAAAACTAATAAAATAACCGGAAAAAAATGAAAGGGTTAAACCCATGATGTAACTATATAGGTGAGGCACTGCGTAGCATGCGCAGTAGCTTTTTTTCAGAGTTGACGAGACTGACGTCACAGCTGAAGAGTGGGGTGGACGCATGGTGGACGCTTCAACAGAGAACAGCGCGTCTGCTTTATCGGAACTATTCGACTAACATCGGCATACGTTCGGATCATGGTTCGGGTCACTCATATTCTCGCGCGTTGAAAATAAAGCAGTGAAAATAAATGATATATGTATTATATAAAAAATAAATTGTATAAAATGAATTCTAATTATGAATATTGAAATAAATTATTTAAAATTTTTGTAAAGTTGAAATAAACAATTTTTTTACATATATGTAAATATGATATATAATTATTTTCTTATATAAATTATAATTATTGAAAGTTAAATTAAATAACTTTATCAAATTTACATTTTTTAAACGACGTCTAAAGAACATTGATGAATTACAATGACTATATTTATATTGTTTCAATTAATTAAAAAATCCTTACATACAATAAAACTGACATAACAAACTAACTCGAAAAAAGTACAAATACAAAAGTTGCGTATTATGGTACATTATTACAAAATAATAATTAAATTTTTGTAAATTTGAAATAAACAATTTTTTTACATATATGTAAATATGATATATAATTATTTTCTTATATAAATTTGGCAAAATGACAAGTTATCTTTTTACAAACTGTAATACCATTTTCCTCCAAAAAATGAAAACAATTTATTTATTTGTCTAACTTAAAATTTATTCACATTTTCCTTATTGAGCTGCTGACGTTACAAGCTGCAACGCTAACCCCCACCTTTCTGCGAGCAATTTATATATTTCTGTGTTATAATCGTTAATATTGTTTATAATCTTTAATATTGTTATAATTGTTATAATGTTAATATTGTTATAATTGTTATTATTTAAATTTGTTTAATTTTTAAAAATGGTTACTTGTGTGAGAGGATGTGGATACTACACCACTAAGAAGAATGTGGAACGAAGGAGATGTTTCTTATTCCCAAAAAAAGAGCCTTTCATCTCAGAATGGCTAAAAGTATGCAAGCCAATTAAAAATGCAAAAAATGGTAAGTATTAAATTTAAGTAATATTTATTATTTAAAATACGTGTAAACACGTATCATACACGTGCTTTACAACTAAAAAAATGAAATTATAGATGATTATTAAATAATGAAAATAGAATAATAGATGATTAGTATTTAATAATATATATTTTTGCAAAAATAAGCTTTTTGTGCAGCTAACTGCAGTATGTTTTGTATTCTATTTTCTTCGTTTTTTCAATATAAAGATACATGTATACGCCCCCAAATTTCACTGGTACATACATATATATATGTATGTATACATATATATATACATATATATATATGTATAAGTTTAGATATACATATATATACAGCTGGAAAGCAAATTCTTCTTTTCAAAT
>JABFPH010000136.1:0-10239 GCA_022817485.1 Elgonia sp. ZL-2020 | reverse complement strand
ACTCGGTAAGTTCCGAGGGCGCTTGTGCCCGAGGTGCAAACTATGTTTTTTATACTGAGGACGAGATCTGAAATAATTTCTCAGACCTCGTCTTCGGTAAGGACGAGGGTTTTTAGAATCTGGTCTACAATAATATTGTCGCCCCAAAACTAGCCGGCAAAATATTTCATTCCGACTCCGAGGTATAAAAAAGAAATTTCTTATTATAATTTTTGTTATATGTTAAAAATAATTAAAATGTTATATTAATTCATCAAGAGACGCCACCTAACGTAGATTATTCGCAAATAACTTATTTTACAAATAAATTACAAATAAATTTTGCTTCAAATTCAATAAATTCATTTCAGAAAAATTAAAGAAAATTAAATAAATAATTTAAGATGAAATTTTTATTATTATTACATGTATTTTGGCAAACTTTATAAAACTTAATTTTTTAATGAAAACAATTCATTTTTTAATTATAATTTATAATACAATATTATGTAATTATACATTTATTTGATTATATTTATAAATAATCATAATCTCGTATAATCATTTATAAACTAATATCGTTGCTACTTATGTAGCACCTGTTTTAAAATGTATTTGTTTATTATTCGTGAGCTATGCACTCTTATAATTACTCTTATAACTCATGGTGCCGTGGAGTTCTGTCATTATGAAATTGTAATTGATAAACGCAATTTCTTATTTCTTGTAGCCAATTGGTAATGAAGTTTTTCATCACTCATGATAAAAAAACGCCACTTCCCTCCCAAGGGTGTTTCCGGTAAATAATTTGCTCATTCGTGACGAAAAATATCGTTTGCACCATGGGAGATGAACGGAAATCTCATTTTCGACCGTATACAAACCTCGGCTTTGCCTCGGTTTGTAAAGTTCACTTTCGGACCGAGATTTCCGTTTTTATCTCCCTTGGTGCGAAATATATTATTGCAATTGATTTTTATTTCTTCTATTTCTACTAGTAAATAACGAAATGTTTTATTCATATATGTTTATTTCCAAAATGACAGTAGACAAGTCAATTAAAGGTAATAGAAAGAAATTAAAAAAGCTATGTACTTCGGCCAATTTTCCATATTGAATTTTCATATGGAAATTCTAATGGAAATTCCATATACAAAAAAGAAACGGGTTTCTACTTTTTTATAGAGATATGAAAGTATCTCTCTTATTTTAAGATGATTTTAGATGCTTTTTTTTAAGTTAGGAAATTCATATTGAAATATACTATTTATTACCTTCGGTTTTTTTAGGTGAAGATTTCTTGCACCCTTGCAATTGTAACAACTTCATTTCCAATTCTTCTTGTTTTGCCTTTCTCTCATCTAATTCTTTTTGCATATTTCGTATTGCTTCTTTCATGACGTCGTTAGAACTACACCCAAGTATAGGAGAAGAAGGATAAACAGGTGAAGATGCACATTTTGGCTCAAATGAGTTCACATTAGAATTGTCATTAATTGAAACCTAAATATGAAAAACAATTTAATTTAAATTATGAATAAATTTTTGTATTAATTATTAAAGAAATTTATTTTTTACATTTCATTTATTATTAAAAAAAATTAATGCTAGTGAAAATAAAACTGCTGAACTATGCCATTAAACAAAATATAAATAGACGTTAAATACAATTTCCCATGAAAATATATGTCTATGTATACCCAGTATGAAGATTAGTCGTTACTCGTTTTTTGTTCACAAGAATGCCTAAAAATGCTACATGAGTATTTTAATAATTTTGATAAAAATAATATACTCATCAATTCTTCAATTTCAGAAAAATTGTTAGATATAATTCTTTGTAGATAAGAAATTTCATGAATTACAGTAATAACTTAACAAAATATTAATAATTAATTTAAAGTAAAATAGTAAGTTTAATAAACATTAGTCTGAATTAAATCTGCAAAAAGTTTAAAAATAATCTGAGAGTGCAAGAGATTTAAATATTCTTCTAGTAGTCCAAAAGTAAGCTGCATAAGTAGCCTAATAGTTATCTGAACTTTTTTTTTCTTTAAGAATAAAAAAGTCTGAAAATGAGTTGAAGCAAAAGAGAATTTAAAAACCATTTCAAAATTGTCTAAAAATGAAACATTCTAGGTCAATTTTCGTAATATTTTCTGGAAATTTGCAGGTATCTTGAATAAAGATTGCAAGTTATTTGAAAGTAGTATTAATATAATATAAAATAGTTTGAAGTTAGTCTGAACATGCAGCATAATAATTTGAAAGTCATCCAAATGTGATTTAAAAATATAATAAAAGAAATACGAATTTAAACTGATAATATTCTGAAGAATTATCTTAAAATAGGCTGAAACTGAACTAAATATGCGAAATAGTCTGAAATTATAATCTGAAAGCAGTCTGAACAAGTATATAATTTTAAAAAATTGTTTTAAGAAAGTAATCTGGATGTGGTCGAAATTTAGTCCACAATTAGTTTAGAAAATGAGTTAAAATATACTTTTTTTTTTATTAAAAACATATTTTAATAAATCAGACACGTTTAATTAGTTTAGAAAAAAAGTTTAAAACTAGTTTACAAATTGTTTAAAAATAGTCTAAATGTGCTTTGCAAATATACTGTATTACGTATGAAATTATACTTGAAATTGTGTTTAGAAGTTTAAATATAGTTATAGAATTGTCTAAAAAGTATATATATATTACTAGTCTAAAATTTTAATAATTGAGAAAAAAGCACTAATTATACTTTTTTTCTATTTTTTAAACTAAATTACTTACATTATTTTGTTTTTTCTTCTCTGTATCGATAGGATTTGCAATTCTGTTCGATTCTATAATTTCTTCTTCGTCGTCTGTTATTTGTCCAACTATAGCAACCATATTTTCTTGTTCCATTGCATCATTTCTCTTTGATCGTTCCATATATTCCTGTATTATTCTATTTTCTCGCCTTTTAGTTTCAATTAACTTTAGTTTTCCTTCTTTGACTTTTTCATTCTATAATTCAGTTTGATTATTGACATAAATATATATATATATATATATATATATATGGAGAATTGGGGACGTTTGGCTAACCAAACAATTTTTTTAAATCAGTATTTTCATATTAAGAAATTCGAATAAATAATTTTTTATTATTCATTTGATAACTATTAGGTTAAAAGATTTTAAAATATATGAAAGAATAAATTTTATTAAAGTATATAACATTGAAATTGTATTTGAGTTGAAAAAAAGGTTCAGTTGACTAAACGTCCCCAGTTTCCCCTATATATTAGAGTTATTTTACTAATCTTTGAGAGGCGTTTTGCCTTTCAAAGATGCTTGACTCTATCTTATCCCGCTAAAATGGACATTTCTTAAATGTGGACGCTTATTTTTCTAGCAAATTCGAATATTACGTCAAATAAATAAAACTTTCATTTGAAACAATTTATAAATTCATGACGGATGTTGCTGTGTTGATATTTATAGTATATTACTCAACGAGGAAGTAACTAGTATTAAGTTGGTAGCGCGTAGCGCTACCAACTTAATGCTAGTTACTTCCGAGTTCAGTACGATATTTTTCCTTACGAAAAAACAAAACATGTTGGTATCCCGAGCCGAAGGCGAGGGAATACCAACATGTTTTGTTTTTGAGTGAGGAAAATAATATTATTAGTACATTCTTGGATAATGAACTACCATACATAATATTCCATGAATATTATTTTGGCAGATATAGAAATTGAGAAGAAAATGATGTTAATGGTATATTTCTGGAATATTTTTTTACTTATAAAGATTGAGGTATATTTTATTAAAAATGAGATTGTATTATAATGAACACAGAATATTTAACGAATATACATTTCAAGTCCTTTTTTTACCTTCTTCATATTTGTCAAAATAATGTTCATATAATATTTAAATATAATATTTAATCATCCAAGAGTCAACCTTTAATATAGTTTTAAGAAGTGTGAATATGTACTACCCCTATAAGCAAATAATATTATTTAATATTCTATGAATATTCAAATATTCCAGGAACATTCCTAGAATATTAAATAATATTATTTGCTGATGGGGACCGTATAAGTAAGGAATATTAATTCTGTGTCCGCCTAAAATAATATTTTTAGTACATTCTTGGATGATTAAATACAACATATAATATTACAGGAATATTATTTTGGATATTATTTGGAATATTACATAGAATATGCCTTATAATGAACATTCTATTAATATACCACTTATATTATTTTATCTTCTGTAGGCATTTTACTTTAAAACACAGCTGTATTTGTATTTTATATTATAGATATCAGGTGAAACTCTCGAAAACAAGATCGTTAAGATTCTGTTTTACTGCCGAAAAACAAGATCATTAAGATTCTGTTTTCCTGCCGAAAAACAGAATCATTAGTTGAGGGATTAAGTCCTGTAAACATCAGCTGAACACGTTTTGGAGATCACCTGATATTTGCGATAGTCGCTTTCCAGAATGTTCAGCATTGTTCTGTTGTCCTTTATATACAGGTACAATCAATGACCGACTCACTCGCAAGTTAGAATCGATGAGCTTCACTTCGGTTCGGTTTGTGAAGTCACATTATTGCGAAAAGTATTATTATTACATTATTATTTCGTTGGTTTCGATTAATAAAAGTGTTGTGTGAAGTTGTGTTTTTTTATTGTGTTCGCCCACTAAGCCATCCTACAGACTTCAGAAGTGGGATAAAGTATCGAGATTATTTCCAATTAAAAGTCAACGGAACATGGATCCGCAGAATTTGACGATTGTACAACTAAAGGAAGCCTTACGTACTAGGAACCAGTGCACATCAGGAAACAAAGCCGAACTAATTTCCAGGTTATCCGATATTAGTGAAAACATCTGGGAAGAAATCCGAGAGGAAATCAAACGTAATGATGAACAAGAAATAATTGTGGACAAAAATCAAGATATGATGAAACGCGAAATGGAACTTCTGCGTGCTGAACGAGATCTTCTGAGACGAGAGCTTGATTTCTCGCGACGAGAAACATCATTTGCTACTTCAAGTAATGTAAGTTCCAACTCATCAATGAATCACCCAGATCTTAACTCAATTCGTGAATATGTAAACAATTTCACGGGAGAGAATGGAACTTTTTCTACCTGGATTCAAAAAGTTGATTTTATACGCGAAACGTATAAATTAAATGACGACTCCATAAAAATGATAATCGCTTCAAAACTTAAAGATAGAGCTGCCGACTGGTTCCATTCCAAAGCAGAACACCTTGGACTTAGCTACGATGAGTTAAAAAATCGTATGGGAATTATGTATAATCGTCAAGTGAAACCGATGTTTTTACGACGAGAATTTGAAAGACGAGTTTGGCAGCGGAATGAACCCTTCAGTAAATATTACCACGACAAAGTAGTTTTGGGCAACAGGGTACCTATACCAGATAACGAAATGATGGATTATATTATTGACGGTATCCCTGATGTTAATCTTCAAAGATTTGCAAGTCTTAGCAGATTTGCCAGCGAGGACGAGTTCGTGACAACACTCGACAGTATGTCTTTGTTGAGCAGTCAGCAATCTGCGAGATCATCGAATCAAGACATGAGCACCACAGCCGCATCGCAGGACGGTGCGCAACGGAGAAATAATGTAAAGTGTTATAACTGCAACATGTTAGGACATCACACCTCAGAATGCCGCAGACCAAAGAGGGAACCCGGCTCGTGCTTCGGATGTGGCCAGTTGGATCATCAAATTCGAAATTGTCCTTCAAGAGCTGTCGTCAACAACCAAACTACCAGAAGTGGAAATCCAGCATCTGCTGCAACAGCGTCGATAAATTTAGTCGAACCGTACTCAGTCCCAGTCAGGTATGAATTCAATGACAATTCGGGAATTGTAATTAATTACTGCTTCGAAGCGATTATTGACTCGGGATCGCCAATAAGTTTAGTTAAACAATCATTTATACCTAGTAATGTAGAACTTTTAGAGGAACCATCTGATTTTACATTTCAAGGTTTAAATGGTTCAAAATTGAATATTTTAGGCTTATTTAAAAATAAATTCTTCATTTTCGATAAAGAAGTTGATTGTGAATTTCGAGTAGTACCGGATAACTCTATTAGTCACGAGGGTCTTTTGGGAAGGGACATTGTTTTGTTATCTCAAATCCGATTAGCTGGGGATCAAGTTTGTTTAGATTCATTCAACCAAAAGAAAATTCAATCTACAATAGAAAATATAAACTTTGTCGAGTCAATAATGAACATTGACTATGTTGAAAGCCCGATAAACATAAAAAATGAGTTAGACATTAATCCGCAAATAACATTACCGGTGATAAATGAAATAAAGTCAATGTACGATGATTATCTTTCAAAGATAGCTATAGGACGTCCGGACAATGAATGGGAAATGAGTATAAAGTTAAAAAATGACCAACCGATATGTTCCTCTCCCAGACGACTAGCATATTCCGATAAGGAAAAATTACGATGCATGTTAGATGATTTAATTGCTGACGGTACAATTCGAGAGAGTAAATCACCTTACGCGAGTCCTATAGTTTTAGTCCGGAAAAAGACTGGCGATATCAGACTTTGCGTAGATTATAGAAATTTGAATAAAGTAACTATCAAAGATAATTTTCCAACGCCGCTTATCGAAGATCATTTAGACAGACTTCGAGGGAAAAAATATTTTAGTACATTAGATTTGAAAAACGGTTTTCATCATATTAAAATGGAAGAATCTTCAATTAAATATACATCGTTTGTTACTCCTTTAGGTCAGTTAGAGTACCTGAAAATGCCGTTTGGCTTAACTAACGCACCTCGCGAATTTCAACGCTATGTTCAGCACATTTTCCAACCGTTGATTCGTCAGGACAAAATTTTATTATATTTGGACGATATATTAATCGCCAGCGAGTCAATTGAAGAGCACTTAGCGGTTTTGAAAGAAGTTTTTGATGTAGCAACAGAATATTGTTTAAAGTTTCGCTTAGATAAATGTAAGTTTTTGTATGATGAAATCACTTGCTTAGGTTATCTTATCAATCAAAAAGGCATAAGACCAAGCCCCTGTAACGTAGAATCTATTGTTAATTATCCCTTACCTCGTAATAGTAAAGATGTTCATCGTTTTGTCGGACTAGCCAGCTATTTTCGAAAATTCGTACCTGGATTTTCATTGATAGCAAAACCCTTGTATGATTTGATAAAAAAGAATTCTGAATTTCGTTTTGGTGACGAGGAAACAAGAGCGTTTAATTCTCTTAAGAATTATTTGTCATCCGAACCTTTGTTAGCCATTTATTCACCAACACTAGAAACTGAGTTGCATTGTGACGCCAGCACAGCTGGCTATGGAGCTATCCTTTTTCAAAAACAAGTTGATGGCCATTTACGACCAATATTTTATTTTAGTAAAAGAACAACTCCGACAGAAGCGAAATATCACAGTTTCGAATTAGAATGCCTCTCCGTCGTTTATGCTATTAAAAGATTTCATGTTTATTTGTATGGTATAAATTTCCGTATTGTAACTGATTGCGATAGTTTTAGATTGACACTTAGCAAACAGACGATTAATCCGCGAATTGCACGGTGGGCCATGTTTTTGCAAGAATATAGTTATGAGATCGTGCATAGGCCAGGTAAACGAATGGCTCACGTTGACGCCCTTAGTAGATGCCATCATGTTTATATTTTAGAAGCAAACACAGCCGACCAGACTCTAGCTATTGCTCAATGTAAGGATCAAACAATTAGAAACTTACGCGATAGTCTCGAAAAGGAAGATAATAAATCATATGAACTACGTGAGGGGTTAGTTTACAGGAAAAATCGTGATAATAAACTCCTTTTTTATGTACCAAAATGTTTAGAGAATAATGTGATACGAACATGTCATGATGATTTAGGGCACGTTGGGACAGATAAATTTGTAGAACGGATCTTGCAACTTTATTGGTTTCCAGGAATGAAGGAAAAAATAAAAACCTATATTTCTAATTGTTTGAAATGTATAGTGTTTTCACCATCTAGCGGAAAGGCAGAAGGTGAGTTGCATAGTTTAGACAAGGGAAGAGAGCCTTTTGATACCGTACACATAGATCATTATGGGCCATTAGAGAAGACAAAAAGAGGATACAAATATATCCTTTCAGTGGCCGATGGATTTACTAAATTTATCAGACTTTATCCTTGCAAAAGCACGTCCACTGACGAGACTTTACAATATCTCGAACAATATTTCCGCAATTATAGTAAACCTTCGAGAATTGTAACCGATAGGGGTACGTGTTTTACTTCTAAGGCATTTGACGAATTTCTTGAAGAAAAATCCATTAAACACGTTTTGATAGCAGTAGGGACACCACGTGCTAATGGACAAGTGGAACGTTTCCATCGCACTATTACGCCCATGTTGTCAAAATTGTGTGATGAGCCGGATAAATGGGATTGCGAGCTAGATAAGATTGAATTCTCTATTAATAATACGATATGTCGTTCAACTAAAGATACGCCAAGTCAATTATTATTTGGAATCGGACAACGAGGGGTTGTTAATGACCACGTGAAATTAGTTTTACAATCACATTTTCCGGCTGATCGTGATTTAACTGCTAAAAGAGAGTTTGCGAATAATAACATCGAAAAAACACAGCGTGAAAATGAATTGTATTATAATCAAAAACGTAAAGCAGCAACAGCGTACCAAGTCGGAAATTATGTTATGATTCGTAATATAGATACGACACCAGGTGTGAACAAAAAGCTTATTCCTAAATTTCGGGGACCTTACGAGATAAAAGCAGTACTTGCTAATGACCGTTTTGTTATATCCGATATTGATGGTTTTCAAGTCACTCAACGACCATATAATGCTATTGTAGCACCTGACCAGATGCGATTATACAGTGAAGAAATATAGATTGATAGAATATAAGTCCCTTAGAATTAAGTAATGATGACCGAGACGGTCATAATGTCAGGAAAGGCCGATCTGTAGGTATTTTACTTTAAAACAAATTTGTATTTTGTATTATAGATATCAGGTGAAACTCTCGAAAACAAGATCATTAAAATGCTGTTTTCCTGCCGAAAATCAGAATCATTAGTATAAGGCTCTTTGAGGGATTAAGTCCTGAAAACATCAGCCGAGCACATTTGGAAGATCACCTGATATTTGCAATAGCTGTTTTCCAGAATGTTCGACATTGTTCTTTTTCCTTTAAATAAGGATGCGACCGACAACTTGGATACTTGTGAAATAATATCGGAATGGTCAACGTCGAGCAGTGTGTTTCGCAAAGTCGAATTATTGTTTGAAATTATTATTATTGTGAACTTCAATTGATTAATAAAGTGTACGAGTTTGTTGTATAAGTGTAAAGTTCGATTTCTTCATTCGATAAGTCATTCTACAAAAGTTTAATAAAAAGAAATTCTTTATGTTTACATTAACGTCCAGATCAAATATAAATACAATCTCATCTTTACGATCGATTTTTAACTAAATACAATTTACCTTACCTTTTTTCGCGAAATTATTACGCGCCTTAAAATTTAAATTTAATCTAATTAATTAGATCCAATTGTTACATTGTTTTCGAAAAATTTTTTTTTTAAATTATTCTAAAACAATGTAACATTTTAATTTAATAAATTTTTAACTAAATCGAATAAATTAAAAACAAAAAAAAAAAAAAAACAAGAAATATTTTTTTAACTCATTAATATTAAAAAAAAGAAATAAAAAATTGAAATGATTTTTTAAAACAGAAATTAAATATGCATTAACAAATTTTAAACCGTTTATTAATATTAAAACGGTTTTTTTTATTAAAAATTGAGTACAGTTTATTTTTTTAATTTTTTAAAAATATTTATTCAAATGTGAATAGAGTTTAACGAATTTTACTTTCGTAGAACAATGTCATCAGGAGCAGGCTCCAGTGGAACTGGAAGAGGCCGAGGGTCTTCATTAGCAGACAATAAACCTGAAAATAAGGAAGCTAAACCAAATCCAAAAATGTCTAAAGCATTAGGGACATCGGCCAAGAGGTATTAAATGAAAAAAATTAACATTAATGACTTTCTTAACACTATTTCAAAAATCCAAAAATCTTGAAAAATTGACAAAAAAAGAAAAATAAATGCATTAATAAAAATGATTGCTTATTGCAGTAAATTAAGGTAAATGGCCCGATTAGTAATCACTCAAGCAGACGACA
>JABFPH010000135.1:0-10238 GCA_022817485.1 Elgonia sp. ZL-2020 | reverse complement strand
TGTAATTCTAGAAGTTTACAAATTGTTTATCGCCGTTTATCACAGTTTGTTTTAGAGTTTACATTACTTAATGTTTCGTCATTCTAGAAGTTTACCTAGCATAACATTAATGTCACGACAATATGCCTAACAAAATGAATTCAAACTACAATTATCTGGCAGTGGTTCATTTTTCAAACGGATTACATTTACATGCCTTTGCAGCAATAAACGATCCGTCTAAAATTTCCGTACTGTTTTCGAAATGAAATGCCTCGTATTACAACTGTCTGTGTGTAATTATACGTCACGAAACGTGTTCATAATACAATAACTCGGTTTTTTGTTAAAAAATTTGTTTTGAAAAACTAACAGCTTGGAAAAATAGTAATATGTAGTAATTTTCTTTCACTTTGATGTGTTATTTTTTGGTTAACTTGTTTTGAAGTTTGATTTTTGTTCTGGTTTGTTGAAATAATCGTTTTTAGTCAGCGTTATCTGAAACTGTTTGGGATATCTCATCCCTATAATGACACAAGTTTACACTTTTTAATGTTTCTTGTACAAATATCGTCACAAAAAATTGTTATCTGGATAATAATAACCCTTTATATTGGCAGTAAATGGATAATAAAACATTTTGACTGCCTCTTATTTTTTCACAAACTATAATAAAAAGAAAAAATATTTACAACTTATTCATAGAATTCAATTGCTTAAAGTTTAAACATTATTAGTTATTGAAATTATCGATATTAAAATAAATCATTGATCAACACATAAACCAGAAAGAAATAAAATAAATTTTGAACCATTATAGAGAGAAATAATCGTTTATAAATTATTTTTGCTTTAGAAAAAATTATTGAACTGTATATCAATGAAGGGATAAAATGGATTTTTTCATTAAATTTTATTAAGGTAGTCTTAGCAATAAGTCCAAAATGTTAGAATTTTTTCAAATTTAAGCTTTTTTTTTTAAAAATGTTTCTTATTTTATTTATATTTTACTATTAAAGTTATTTGATAATAATTAATATTTATTTGATAATAGTTTATATATATGATATAATTATTATTGAATAGTATTTTTATGTAATTCTGACATTTTATTTATTTAAAATTTTTCGAAATTGTTTGCAGCGCACCTTACTAGTTATGTTAGGAGTCCAAATCATGTGCGCCGTACACTTAAAAGTTCGGTTCTCAGAATTTTGGGCGCGCAGCGTACCTGATTTAAGTGCGTCGTGCACTCAAAAGTTTCAACACTCTTTGTGTACTTAAAATTGTTAAAATAAAAAATTTTTTCATTGCTAGGAGAGCGGAGAAAAGTGGAACTATTGTCGGCACGCACTGAAAAGTGCTCTCTGGCTACTCCCTCGAACTACTTTTCAGAACTGAAATTACGAAGTTGCGCTTAGCTTTAGCTTTGCTTCAGCTTTGCTTCAGCTTGACTTTTGCCTACCATTTTTTTTGGAATAAAAATTTTGAAACAAATATAATAATTAATTGAATAACAAATAAATTCAATATGAAAATAAAGTGAAGTATGAATTTAAAAAGAAAAAAAATGATATTATAATTTATTATTACTAGAATTTTTTCTTTTTTTCATCATTAAAATTATGTAGATGTATCTGTCTTCTCAATAAATGAGAATGCTTTAAGCGTTATTAAAAATTCAATGTATCAAAATATTTTAATGCCAAATTGTGCATTTGGGTTTAAATAGTTTTGAATTCAACACTATAATCAAAACATTTTAAAACATTCTAAAATTTCTGCTATGTATTAAAACTTTTCAAAACATTATAAAACCTTTTTAATCATTATAAAATTGGCGTCGTTCAAAAAGTAAAAAAAGTTGTAGATGGCACAATTTTAATGATGAAAAAAAGAGATAACTCTATAGTAATAATAATAAATTATATCATTTTTTTCCTTTTTAAATTCATACACACATACACACTTTATTTTCATATTGAATTTATTTGTTATTCAATTAATTATATTTGTTTCTAAATTTTTTATTAAAAAAAAAAACATGGTAGGCAAAAGTCAAGCTGAAGCAAAGCTGAAGCAAATCCAAATTATGAATAAAAATCTAAATGTTAAATTTCGAATTTTAATTAAATTTAAATAATTAATTTAATTTTAATAATAAT
Source organism: Elgonia sp. ZL-2020 (assembly GCA_022817485.1). Lineage (NCBI taxonomy): Eukaryota > Metazoa > Arthropoda > Insecta > Hymenoptera > Scelionidae > Elgonia > Elgonia sp. ZL-2020. The sequence continues at coordinate 8,094 of JABFPH010000135.1, read as the reverse complement.
TCAAATTCAATTTATAAATAAGCAGTATAATTATCAAATAAAAATTTCAATTAACAGTATTTCTAAATTGTTGAAATTCAAATTTCGCGGCAGGAAAGTAGCTTGCAAGTTTCTCGAAATCTACTTTACCATTATATTTTAACTAAAATGAATATTTTAATAAATTTTTTAGTATTTCTTGTTGTAATCGTCTTAAATCGTTAGAAAATTGTTCAAAATGAAAATATTTCAACTATTTTTGTATTATTTTATTGCATTAATTGTGATACTGAAGAATATAATGTTCCGCAGTGTTGCCATATCTTACTCATATTTATCTTTCATACAATATCCGTCTTTATTTCAATAATAAGTAATTTTTTGAGGATTAAATGTGTTTTGATATATTACATTTATCATTTCTCAACATTTTCTGTACAGTTTTATCGTTTTTTGAATGATTCTTCAGATTTATAGCGTTTCAACGATAGCCCAACGATATCTCAACGATATAACGTTGGAACTCGTCCGGTAGGGTTTGAGAATAATTTTTTATAATTAATATATTTTTATAACTTTATACATAATTTATTTACAAATGTTAATTCAACCTTTTTTTATTATGTCGAAAACTAGTGAAGTAAATATTCATTTTAAATATTATAAATTTTAAACATTAATTTTGTGTGGATAAGTGGGGTTTTTGAAAAATACAATGATTTAATGAATTTTTTATTTTGATTACATTGCAATATAAAACTACATATCTCATTCTATATAAAAATATAATTAAAAATTGTCTTTTCATAAGTAATAAGTCTTACTGTAATATTTTTTTCTTAATTACTGTAAAATTATTTTGATGATATTTGAAAATATTAGAATTAAGGGGTTATATACACCTGCAAGGCGAAAAAAATGGCAAAACTTTGGGATTTTTTTTCTCTGAAACTGAACAATATTTCTAAAATCCGTTTTCACCCGTTTATTATGTATACATTGAACTATTGAAAACAATTTTTTAATATTAAAAAGATATTCCTGGTGCTGCACCCGGGTGCTCCCTGGAGATGGTGTTTTTAAAAACACTTTTTGCGGTGACAGCTTCCTAGGCCAGAGAAATTATCTGAAATTAAAAATTCCAATTAGACTTAACATTTAATAATAAAAACTAGTTATTAATCGAAGGATTAAGGAAAAAAAATTTTTTTGACAAAATGGCGGATTTGCAAAGTTAAGGTAAAAAGCTACCTTGACTTTGCAAGTCCGCCATTTTGTCAAAAAAATTTTTTTTCCTTAATCCTTCGATTAATAACTAGTTTTTATTATTAAATGTTAAGTCTAATTGGAATTTTTAATTTCAGATAATTTCTCTGGCCTAGGAAGCTGTCACCGCAAAAAGTGTTTTTAAAAACACCATCTCCAGGGAGCACCCGGGTGCAGCACCAGGAATATCTTTTTAATATTAAAAAATTGTTTTCAATAGTTCAATGTATACATAATAAACGGGTGAAAACGGATTTTAGAAATATTGTTCAGTTTCAGAGAAAAAAATCCTAAAGTTTTGCCATTTTTTTCGCCTTGCAGGTGTATATAACCCCTTAAAGTTAAATTATGTCTATGCTCACATAATACATTTAAAATATTCTGTACCTCTTTTTTACTTTTGATTTTAAAAGATCTTATGGTGTCAATGAGTTAAACAAATAATACTATACATCAAGCGTAAAACCCAAAAATATGTAAATATTTTAAATTAAAACCATCGAGTAAAATAAGTCAAAATGTAATGTAAAAATTAATTTAGCATTTACATTTCTTTAAATTGTTTTTAATTCGAATCTGAATTTGATCTTGAGCTCGAAACGTTGCAGTTAAACATATTTGTAATTAAAAATACTCAGTTCGTGGATTCGTAAAAGAATGGAATTACGTTATACAATATTTCCTTAACGAAACTACAGGAAAATTGAGACATGAAAATTCCTGAAGGAAATTTCATATGAAAATTTTATTTTCAATTATTTTATTTATATGTTAATTTAAAAAATTGAAAAAAAATTTAAATGTTTCATTTATTAAGGAATTGATACTGTGTTGTACAGTTTTTAAGTCCAGAGTGGGCTCTGAAACGCCGGAGTTAGTGTCTTTTTAAATTGAAATTCTTTGGTAATGAATTAAATTTTCTAAAATATATCACGTCATTCTTTAATTATGATCGAATTTTATAGTAAAAGAAAATAAATTTTTTATTTTTGTTTTTCCGTAACTTCCCACGTTTTATTTGAAAAGTGTAGATAATGAAAAAAAATGGGGCAAGTTACGGAGCTAAAAATAAACAACAAATTAATTTTCTTCTACTATTAAATTCTCCTATAATGAAAGAATGACGTGATATATTATAGAATATTTAATTCATTACCAAAAAATTATAATTTAGAAAGACACTAACTCCGGTATTTTAGAGCTGAAGAATCGTCTTAACCCCACTCGGATATCACATAATATATATATACTTACTCATTGACAAAATTAAAAATTTATACTAATTAATAATAAAATTTTTGAAAGCAAATATTTCAAATGAGCATGTAGATATCATGATAGTCCAGTTTTTTAAAAACTGAACTTGGGAATTGAAGAACTTAAGATCAATTCTCAAATAAAGGATATATTTTTGAATGAAAATTTATAATTTTAAATAGATAAAATTATTAAAAATTATTTATTAATTTTATTAAAATTAATGAAAAAGTTAGCAAATAAAATTTTTTATATGTAATTTTTGTAAGAAATTATTGCGTATATATTTTTTATTCGGGGATTCCTAAATACACTTAGTAAAAAAAGATCATAAATTTAAATAAAAAATCATAAAAATAAACTTTTTAAAATAATAACAAATTTCTAAACAATTCTAACTTTGCTAATATCTATCAGAATTACAAGAATTTTTTTGTTAAATTAAGGGTAACTTCCACTATAAAATTTATGTAGATATAAATTCATTTTACACATTCCACCCCCTCTGCCCCATTTAAATTAAAAATGACACATTTAATACAAAAATTAAACCACTTTTATTTGCTTTTTTCTATAAAAATATGTTACATAATTTAAAATTTGTTAACGGGATATTAAAATTTGAGATTTTATTAACAAAAAAAAAATTTTTTTACGATAATTTTTTTACGCAATTATTATATTTTTTAAAAATTCTTGCGATTGTTTTCAATCTATACTACTGAGTGTATCAGGAGTAATAAAACATTTTTCGTTACATGTAAGAAAAATAGGGGCAACCGGGGTAAGAGTGACACAACGGGGTAATTGTGACACGTCGTTTTTCTTATTTTTAAATAAACTTTAAATCAACAATATTAATGTGAATTGAAAGATTTAAGTTATAGCATTCAGATAGAATGTAATAAAGGAAACAAATAACAATATTTATCGTTAAAAAATAGCGTGTCACAATTACCCCACTGTGTCACTCTTACCCCGGTTGACCCTAGAAAAGAGAAGTAAAAAAATTGTTGTTTAAAATTCTGTGAAAAATCTGATTTAACGCTACGGAAATTAAGTAGTTTATACTGTATTTATATTAAAAATATGAATATCATAAAAATAAAATTTTAATAATTTACAAATTTAAAGATGACCATGATGGAGATCCTCATTACGCATATGTCCGATTTGAAGATTCGAAACGGTTTGACATCGTTGAAGTTCAGGAGATTGAATCTTTTCGGCCAAAAAGCAAACAAGACTTCTCGAACAAAATATTGTATTCCGTGCAATATGGAGGAAAAAAGGAATTTGGCAGAATAGCTTTTCTTGCTGGTATGTAAAGTTGCTGATGTTGAAATTGATTTACAAATGACTTTTAACAAGAAATACATTATAATAAAATGTCATATTAGACATCATCATCTCTGATGGATTAATTAATATTGGGAGTTTTAGAATAACGTACGTGTGCCAACTAATGGAACTTCAGTGTACTAAAAAAACATAGCTGTCGATATCAGATATTTACAGTATTTATAAGGTTAATAATTCAGTAAAATGCAACGAAAAAGTTAAAAAGACCATTTCCACTACTGACGGCCATATTTGTTTTGAGCAACAGCGCCACCAACGGATTGTAAAACTCCCAATAGTTATGACCAACAGTACTCTATTCTAAACTAAAAATGTAAAACTATAAAGTTATAAAGGTTTAATTTGAAAATTTTCGACTTTAACTCATTCAGTTATTTTCGTCTCCCCTCCACTTTGAACGCGATTTTAAAATAACTTAAAGTCTTAAATTTTAAAGTCTATTGACAGCTTAAAATCATTTTGAAACCATAAAAATTTAAAACTTTAAATCGTAAAATCTTAAACACTTACAATTGTCAAGTTTGAAAGATTTATATGTAGTTCCAAAGCATTAAGGTCTTAAAATCTGAGAATCTTAAAATCTTATATTCTTAAAATCTTAAAGTTTTAGAATCTTGAAATCTTATATTCTTAAAATCTTGAAGTCTTGAAGTCTAAAAAAACCTAAAAATTTTAAAGTTTTAAAGTCTAAAATACTTCAATCTTAAACTCTTAATGTCTTAAAATCTTTAACTGTTAAAGTTTTAGTCATGTCTTAATTTGAATCTTGACAAAGTTATAGCCGTTTGAATTTTGGAAAAATTTGAGGTGAAAAATTTGTACCGTTTTTTTTTGTGTAGTGTAGTTTACAGTATAGTTTTAAAAAATATACTTTACATAATAATGGTATTGATACTGACGTTAAAAATATTTCAGATTCATTCCAAGAGTGTGAAAACAAGAAAAAAGAAATTGGTCGGATAAAGTTCCCTAAAATTCAAGGGAGTTTTGAATATAATGCAAATAATGAAGTATTGTCTGAAACCGATGACAATAACACGACCACCGATTCAGTCTTTGTCCAAAAAAAGAAAAAAGAAGGGAGACAAGCAAAGAATAACAATAAGGTAAAGTATAGTTTTTCATACAATTACAAGATTTATCAATTTTTTATTAATAAAAGAGAAATAAACAAGGAAAATCTTTCACATTTTATTAAGGATTCTTTTCTTCCTTTCTAAAAATAAAATTCTGAAAAACTTTGAAAAAAATCTGAAAACTCTTGGATTTGGAACATTTTCAGAGTTTTTTCGAGTTTTTTGTTAATGTACTCAGAGCTTTTAAAAAATTCTTAGACTGTTATTGGCAGACTTATTATCGTAGTTTTTCCGAACCTTTCAGATATATTCAAACTCTATTATGAATATATATAAACTTATTTTCAGAGCTTATCAGAATTTTTCAGAGACTTAATGTACTAAAGCTTATTTTCAGAGATTTTCGGACTTCTAAAAATGTATTCAAACTTATTTTTAGAGCCATTCAGGGATTTTCGAAACTCAAAATGTTCTTATACTTTTTTGAGATTTTTTCAGAGACTTTAATACTCTACCACTTTTTATTTGTAAAATATTTAATTGATTTTCAGACGTTATCATAGTTTTTGAACCTCGAGCGCGGACAAAAGTGGAACTAATGGGCGGATAATAGCCCTAGGGCCAATAAGTGCAATTATCCACCCTAGGGCTAAATTATCCGCCCTCTAGTTCCACTTTTGTCGCTTGGTCTCGGTCCAAAAAGTACATTAAATGCCTCGGGCGCCGGTGGCGCCCTCTGCTATAATGTACTATTTTCAGACATATTGTATTGTTGTAATATACTGTAAAATCATATTTTGCAATACTGTTAGACTTTCTCAGATCTTTTTTAACTTAATTTACAATATTGTTGAATTTTTTAAGAGCTTTTTAGAATTTTATTTACAAGCCATTTAAATGCGGTTAGTTTTCTAAAGTTTTTCAAGCCTATTCGACTTTTTAATTCTAACACGATTCACTTATTTTTTGAGCTTTTAATCCTAATTAGGATTTTTATTTCTTAAACATGTCAATAATTTTGAGACTTTTTCAGATCTTTTCAAACCATTTTAGACTTATATTCTAAATTGTATAGTGACTTTCAGAATTTTGTGAATTCTGACATTAAACTATGTAAATGCGGTTTTAAGAGTTTTTCTGATATTTTTAAAATGTTTTGTGAACTTTTCTTGAGACTATTTTGGACAGTTTGACAATATTGTAAAATAACTCTAAAATATCTGCAAAACTCTAAAAAAATCTGTAAATTTAAAAAAAAAAACCTAAAAAAGTCTGAATAATATTATATATCAAGGGTGCTACATTGGTGGGAATAAAACATGGTGTCCACGATAAATACATAATTTTTTATACCATGTACTGCCACTTTAGAGCGTTTTACTCCCTTGGGAGTGAAATTGCGTTTTCTCCCTCAAACTCAGGGAGTAACGGCACGACTTTTTATTGAAAAAAACATGCTATTTTTATGGAAAAAAGTATATTTTTTTCTCTGTAGTTCCGCATTTATTCCGCACTCTCGATACGAAAAACAACATCAACGTCTCGAGCGCCGGTGGCGCCCTGCTACTTCAACCATTGTGTTTGAATTTTGACACACTCGTTGAAGTAGCAGGGAAAAAAATCATGTTTTTTTTCTTTGTAGTTTCGCATTCATCTGATACTCTCGGTTTGAAATTTACTATTTGCTAATATAAAATTGTTTATTTGTTTAAAACAGTAAAGAATATAATGCAAAATAAAATTTTTGGTTTATTTTTTTTTTAATTTTTTTTTTTTTTAATTTATTTTCTTCTATCCCATTTTTTTGAACTTTTGAATAAATTAATATTTTTATTTACTCTCCATACTAATGACCATATACATTGATATTTAATTAATAAAATATTTTTTGTTATAAATAAAAATTCTTTTCCCATAATGTCCAATATACTGGACAATTCAAGTGAAGCAGTGAAACCCCATATAATTTTTGATCACATTTTTTAACTTACACAATATTATTATTATTAAATTACTAAGTATTATTTCAATTTCAAATTATTCGAGTTTCATAATTTAATTTTCGTTTCTTGTTTTATAAGTGACATTTTTTTTATCAACTTAAATGTACAAAAACAGTGTTTAAAATAATGATGAATTCATGAATTTTGTCCCGTAGTTCTCATATTAACACGATACAAAAAAACAATGTATATATTATGGACGCCATCTAGTATTTTTGAGAAATAATAATATATATGATAATAATCACATGATACTGATGATTGATATAATTTTTTTCCTGATATTACCACATATGTATAGTCAAAATATAATAAATGGTTTCTTAGTTTTGAATAAAAATATATATGTATTTATATAGAAGTAATTTGGTAAAATCGAAAAGATTGTTGTTGTCATTTGGCAGCATTTATCCTTAAAGGGTAAAAAAGTATTTTTCGCAACAAGGAAGTAAAGCGAAGCTTTACTTCTCGAGTTTTTAACGATATTTTTCATCACAAGTGTAAGTAAAAAGTCGTGCTTTTACTCTCTCGATTTGAGGGAGAAAAATGCAATTTTATTTATTCTCTAGGAAGTAAAACTCTCTCAGTCTGGAGTAAAGGTTTTCTTTCGGGAGTAAAACAAAGCTTTCACTCTTGACTTCACGTGCATGTATAACGAAAAAGCTTTTTTTTTTTATTTTGACCGTACAATCTCATGAGTATGTGAAATATTTTCTAAATTATAATGTGAACATATTTAATTTTAAATACGTTCATTATTTACGTTATTATACGTTAATTATTATATACGTTAATTATACGTTAATTATTTTTTAAATAATTAAAACATATATAAAATGTGTATGCAAATAATAAATAAACAAAATAGGAAGTCCAACATTCCGTGTAACCCGTGCAATTTGTATATTTGTAAATCATTCCGTACTACCCTTAAGGTGGTTAGTATGATAACTCAAAAATAACAGTTTTTGATCAAATTGAGATATGCCATTATTCACGTTACTGCCGACATTTTGTGAAACTTTCAAGTTTTTCTTGTGTCTCAAAGTCGAGATATTTTAATTCAAAGTTAGCCTAATTAACATAGGCTCTTATGGCAAGGGTATAAAAAATGGCACAATTTGTGCAATATCTCAAAACCTAAATATAAG
>JABFPH010000134.1:0-10240 GCA_022817485.1 Elgonia sp. ZL-2020 | reverse complement strand
GTTCCACAGTCGTCCGCTATACTCTCGATACGAAAAACGACTCTCAGCGCCTCGGACGCCTGCGGCGCCCTCGGCTGAAATGTACTATTTCGTCACAAGTGCAAGTAAAAAGTCGTATGTTTATTCCCAGGATTTGAGGGAAAAAACGCAATTTTACTCTCTAGGGAATAAAACACTCGAGAGAGGAAGTAAAGCCATTTGTATAACAATAAGTTGTACAAATAACTTAGTGGGACTAAAGCTTCGTTTTACTCCCGACCGAAAGTGTTTTACTCCCTAAAGAATAAAATTGCATTCTACTATACGAAAATACAGAGAGTAAAGCACGACTTTACGCGCACGTGTGACGAAAAATTCTTTTTTCTTTTTTTATTTTGAATGTTTTCAATAGGTTTTTCTTTACAAAATAGTGTTAGCCTTATTTGTCATGCAAATTTTACTTTTTTTATCTTTCAATGTAAATTAAACTCTTGACGTATCCGCATATGATTCTCTTTGGCGGAGTTGACTTTAAAAGATCGTTAACAAAATTTAATGGTGTATATTTTATATTTGACTTATACACGGAGAAAAAAAATGGTGTTGATACAATGGTGGTAATAACATCCACAATTTCAGTTGTCAACACCATTTTGTTTTCTCCGTGTAATAAATAGAACATTAAGGATCATGGTAATAATAATTTTGATGAATAACCTTCTTTTCTTCCAATTTTCGTTTTAAGTCTTTGATTTTTACATCAGCGGCATCAATAGCACGTTTGTTGTAATTTTCTTCAACCTGCAAACAATACATTTATAATTTAAATGAAGAATAAAACTATAAAACGGATCTAGATCAATTTATTGGAAATAATTGAAAGGAAAATAATTGATTATAAAGTGAATTGATCGAAAAAAAAGTAGTTTCAAGGTATAAAATATTACATGAAATGTATTTTATAACATTTTACCACACGTATTGTATTACACAACATTCAGTCGTTTCAAATATTATACATTGAATTTTACATTCTCGAAATTTAAAAATAAGAATTTTAAGGAAAAGTTTCACTTCTTGATGTGAGCCCTATCAGTGATGTGGCCCACATGAGGAAGTGATATGGCATCTGGTATCAGAGGAATACTGATAGAGCCCTTGTGAATACCAGATATGGATTCCTGATCAGGTAATGGTATGTGTGTAACGCATGGTTTTATTTGTTATTTATTTTCATTTATTTATTTGGTCGTATGCAAATTCCGAGATTCGGTCAATTGTTCGATATTTTTTTATGTTAAAAAGAATACATAAACGAATATTGTAATAGTAAACAAATATATTTTGTGTACACATATGGGTGGTTCCAAATGAATCTTCAATTTAGCCGACTCAAAAAATGCAAGAGTGTGCAGTGGCACACTCTTGAACATTTTTTTACAAGTTCTTAGTGTCAAACTAAACTTAGAAAAAATAGTGACCCTAATTATTGTCTTTCGTGACACACATTTTTAGACGATTTTTTGAAATTGAGATGCCTTCTGGGGAGAGAGTATTTTAAATCGCCATAAATTTTTTTTTTTCCAGTGGAAATAACGTTATATATATATATACTTTTTTAAATTTTGTATTTCAAAAATCTGCCATTAAAAAAATGTAGTAATGATAGTGCTTTTATTAATTACAATAATATCAATCTAAAAAATTTTATTAAAAAACTGTGACATGTTTTTCGTTTTTTCGAAATAAATTTTTCAATTGTAAAACAGTTTATTTAATTTAAAACATGTTTCATCATTTCTGATAGCATAATTTTCCTTATAGTATTCTTTGTTACAATAATCTTATGTAATTAAATTTTAAGTAATGTTTAATTGTAAAATTTGAAGGGATTCAAAATTGGCCAAGTCCACTTTTCAAAATGTTGAGAAAAACAAAAAAAACTGTTCCAACTCTATAGGATTTTAATATTAAACTCTGAATTTAAAGTTAATTTTCTGATACACAAAAAATTTTTTTAGTCTAATAAGTTCAATAAGACATAAAATTAGGTTGAAAAAATGTTATGTATAAATATTTTCATTTTTTATTTTATTGGACTTGGCCACTTTAGAATCTAAGCCCTTCATTTCTAAGCATCATTTTTTTTTATTTTGTTTGCGTTATGTTATCTAACAATGTCAATCCGAAGTATATGGGGTACGAACATTGTTGCCATGATAATTGTACTTTTTTAACAATAGAGACCATAGTCATTTCTAATTTATAAATTGTTGTTGAGTCATAATAAATTTATTAAAAAGTCATAATAAATTTGAGCTTAAAATTATAAGTAAAACAATTGATCACTTGGTCGGATGAAAGTGTGCACCAATCTTGAAAATTATTTAAATAAGAAACGTGAAAGAACTAAATTCAAGCGTGAAAATGAGAAAAAAAGCTGCTCAAGAATCGAAGCGTCTTCATGATTATTATGTCAAAAAAAATTACAAAGAAGGTAACAATATACACTTTGTTATCGAATATTAACTTGATTTTAAAAATTAGGATAAAAAAAGGTTCATCGATAAATAGTCCATATAACGCAATTTGTTTGTTAATAAGTACGAATTTGTTCATACATTATTATTAGATTATTTATTTAAATTCCCTGGTGAAAATATTTCTCGGGAAATTTCAGAAAAAAATTCTGAAAACTTCTGACTGATAAGTCTGAAATACTCAGAAAAACTGTCAGAATTGGAAATTTTCAGAGTTTTTCAGAAATTTTTTTCTTCATTTTCAAATCTCTGAAAATCTCTGAAAATTTCAGTTCGTTGAAAACTTTAAAAAATATCAAAAAATAGTAAATTTTTTTATTTCTTACTAATTAGGGTTTTGCAAAATATTTTTCAAAGTTTTCAACGAACTGAAATTTTCAGAGATTTTCAGAGATTTGATAATTAAGAAAAAAAATTTTAAAAAACTCTGAAAGGTTCCAATTTTGACAGTTTTTTTTATTTTTTCAAAATTATCAGTCAGAAGTTTTCAGAATTTTTCAGAATTTTTTTCTGAAATTTCCCGAAAAATATTTTCACCAGGGTTCATTTTAAAAAATTGTTAAAAATTGTTTTGGATTCTAATGATAAGTTGAATTGATGCATTAGTTGAATTGATAAGTTGAATTCATATTATTGTAATTAATGAAAGTGCTTTCATTACTACATTGTTTTATATTTTTAATGGCAGATTCTTGAAGTATAAAATTTTAAAAAAAGTATAAATATATATATATTTAACGTTATTTCCACTGGAAAAATAAAAATTTATGGCGATTTAAAATACTCTCTCCCCAGAGGGCATCTCAATTTCAAAAAATCGTATAAAAATGTGTGTCACGAAAGACAATAATTAGGGTCACTATTTTTTCTAAGTTTAGTTTGACACCAAGAACTTGTAAAAAAATGTTCAAGAGTGTGCCACTGCACACTCTTGCATTTTTTGAGTCGGCTAAATTGAAGATTCATTTGGAACCACCCATATATAATATGTGTCATGTGTGTCATATATGATAATTGTGCGATTTGTGACATGTGTGCTATATGTGTCACATGTGACATGTGTGCCAAATATGTAATGTGTAAAATATATGGCACGTGTGTCATATGTGACATATGTGTTATGTGAGTCATGTTTCATGTGTGTTATGTGAGACATGTGTGCCATACATGTCATGTGACTTTGTGCAGCGCTAATCATAAGATTTCATAACATTTCAATTGGTACAGAAATTATAACACCTCGATATATGTTACACAAAGTTACCCATTTTTGCACAAAGTTACCCCATTTGACGGTATCATATGTGTTATGTGTGTCATTTGTGATATATGTGTGATTTGTGACATGTGTGCCATATGTGTCATCTGTGTGATGTGTGTCAAATGTGTAAGGTGTGACATGAGTATCATTTGAACCATATGTGGCATTTGTGTCATATGTGTCATGTGAGCCATATTTCATGTGTGACGTGTGTATTATATGTGTGATATATATGTCATACATGACATATGTATCATGTGTTACATATAATATGTATAATATAATTCTTTCTCTCCGTGTAGGCAAAAAGAATTTCTAAGACAATCTTAGGAAAAAAAAACTTTTTTTCAAAAACATATACTCAAAATACTCCCTCTAAAATTTTGCTGCCATTTTGGGAAATTGAAGGTAAATGTATGTACTTCAACAAATCACAAATTCATGAATGATCCTGATTTGAATTTGATACTCTATTTTTTAATTTTCGCATTAGGAGAGAACTTGATATGTAAACGCACTAATCAGTATACGTGACGCAATCTACAATAAGTCATAAAATGTAATCATTTATTCTATACTGGACACTTTTCATTTATATATTTCTAAATATCATAATATTAGATAAATAATTACGTCCTTAAGAAGGTTCGATCATTAGCGCTAAAGCTTTACAGTTCAAGACTAAAAGTATTATTTTCAGTTAGCTATTATTGTTATTATTATTATAATGTTTATTTCTTAAAATACAAGGCTTTTTTTAATGAATAAATTATTTTTTACTACAAATTTCTATTTGTTATTAACGGTTGAAAATACGGCTATTTTTGTGTAGTTTTTTCCAAGTTTAAAGTTTATTTTAAAATATTTTATAATCCTTAATAGATAAACATATTCTCTAAAATATTTAATCATAAGTTACCGAAATCAAATTTTTAAAAACATTTTTATTCAAAAAATAATATCAATTGTTTATGCAGAAGAAATTAAACAAATAGCATTATTTATTGACTAAAAAAGTTTTTTGAAAAACTGATTTCAGTAACTCTTGTTTAAATATTTTGAAAAATATGTTTATCTATTAAAAATTATAAAATTTTATAAAATAAATTTTAAACTTGGAAAAAACTACACAAAGATAACCGTATTTTCAGCCGTTAATAACAAATAGAATTTTGTAGTAAAAAATAATAAAAAATAATTTACTCATTAAAAAAAGCCTTTTATTTTAAGAAATAACCATTATATTAATAATAACAATAATAGCTAACTGAAAATTATAGTTTTAGTCTTGAACTGTAAAACTTTAGCGCTAATGATCGAACCTCCTTAAGTATATTTACATATCAAGTTCTCTTAAAATGCAAAAACGAAAAAACGGTGTATCAACTTCAAATTAGGATAACTTTTGAAAATCATAAAATAATACCCTGAATATTTATTATGTTAAAGTACATACATTTGCCTTTAAATTCCCAAAATTGCAGCAAAATCGAAGAGATAGTATTTTGTGAATGATTTTTCACGTTGAATGACCTATAAGATTTGGCGCAAATCCATGTCTGTGTTTTCAATTCAAATAAAAATGCAATTGCACATGATCCAAAATTTTGGGTAATTCTCTACTCATAGTTATGGCAGCAAAGCTGCCAAAACATCAAGAAATAATGCAAGACCAACTATTCTGGACTGCGAAAATTTTTAGTTTATATAAAAGCACATTGGTATAACATTAACTCATACAAAATATACTTGTTTCGTTCAATTATCTGTGATGATCATTTATGCTTTCTTTCATTATTTATCGATCAATTATCTATGATGATCAATTATGCTTTCTTTCATTATTTTTTGATAAATAGTCTGAATACAGATATACAATGTACAATGCGGTTTCGTTTAAATGCGGTTTTTTTGAAATTGTGATAATTTTTCGTATAGCGCGATTTTGTAGAACGCGAATTTCGTTATAACACGGTTCAAAAATCACGTTATAAGAAAATCCAGTATTCTGATTTAATCATATTACATTTTTTTTATTTGAAAATATTACAACTAAATATAATACTGAAACATCGATTGATACCGCAAAACTTAAGAGATGGTCTTCGACTAGCAGAGGAGCTTGGTAAACATTTGTCAAAAGCATCCTTTAACAGAAAGAAGTGGAAAATTGTCTTAGATTTTCAGAACTGTTTTATGCCAAACATAGAAATCCAAAAATCTTAAATAAAAACAGAAAACAAAAGAAAGTTGTAGATTTCTTCTCCAAAACAGTTCAAGCAGATTTTCCGGGAACCAAACTACCGCGTTGTACAAAAAATATCTATACTCTACAAAGAGTATTACACTTCTGACAAATTTCTTTATCAAAATTTCAATCATTCATAAAATAAATAATAATATAAATCTTCTTACAGTTTGTTTCTTTGTATTTTTCTCTTCAACTTCCGATGCTGATTCCAGATATTTAAAAGAGGTAAAACGTGAACGTGTTTCTTGCATCTTTGCTTCTACATCTGCTTTGCTATCTACATTAAAAATAATAAGTACCTTAATTTTCTAGTTAAAATTTAAAAATTAAAACTTCGTGTTTAAAATTAGAGTATATTTACTTGCAACTGGCGTACAGTATATATACACTAAGCAACAAAAACTGATCATTTTGAAAAGACCAAAAATTTAGTAATCTTCAAACATGTTGCATTCGTTAACCAACGAATCAATTTGAAAATTTCGAAGTACCTTTTGTAGATATAACACTGCTCTAAAAATGAAGGTGGTAGTCACCTCATTTGACCTTATTAATACACCTTAAATCCTCTTTTGAACAAGGTCATGTTTAAGGGGGGGGAAAAAATAAAAGTTTGAAGTTATGCATGGACATGAATTTAAAAGATAGCGAATCGAGAGAAACGTGGGCTTAAAGTTCATTTAATTATCTACAAAATACTTCTGAGAAAATCCATTTAGGCCATAAAATAGCCAAGTTATGGCCATTTTAAAAAAAGTATCGATTCTACAGGACCAAATTAACAACATGAAGCACCTCAAAACCACTTTATAACACGGCAAAACCGTTTCTTTTGCATATCTGTAACAATTGTATGCCAGTTAATTAAAAAAAACGTGATAGGGCGATTTACACCAAGAAATGCTCGAAATGGCACTTTTTTTAAAATGGCCCTAACTTGACCATTTTATGGCCAAAATAGGTTTTATTTTTTTTAATTCTAAACAGAATTGAATGATCTCAAATGGTATTTACTTTATTTAAAAATTTTATTAGCAGATAAAAACTTTTAACCCTTCGGAACAAACCCAATTTTCAGTTAAAATAGCTATTTATGTCCGAGGGAGCCACTGCGCCCGAGGCCGATACGTTGATTTACGGCACCAGCGGAGTCGCGAAATGTGGAAATTACGATACGAGTGTCGTCTTACGGCACGAGTTTGACGTTAGTTCCACATTTCGCCGCTTTGCCAGTGCCGTAAAATTATAAATCCTCTGGGGCCGCCACCCATTCTTAACGCGCTACCCCGTTTAATATACACTGTCGGAAAAAAAATCAGCACCCTATGCTGAAGCAAAAATTTTTCATTTTTTAAGGTTGTACGTCCACGATCGTCTATAGGAGCGGAGTGGGGGTAACAGCTAAATCTTTTTCTTAGAAATCGTCAATTTTTAATAAAGAAAATTTATACGTTTTTTATTTTAAATCGTCGCAACTTAAAGATACACATGCACAATGACCTCACACATGTGTGACGTAACCATTATTTGTGTAAATATCATTAATTTTTGAATTTTTTTAATTATTCTCTTTTACATATTTAATGATATCTCGTAAACTAGCGACACAATCGCTTTGATATTGTGACAACAAAATTTACACAACTTAATGTATATTATATCTGAATTTTATAAAGATCTCATAATAAATTTTTACGAAATATAGGAATATGTGCAGTCTTATATGCATCTTCCATTTAAGCCCATGTATTTTATACAAATTTTATTAATTAATTTCTCGGTTTCTAGCGACACAATTATTCTGAAATTTTGTCAAACTGCGCTAAATATGTTCATCTATTAGCTGTAAAATTTTCATTGAATTCTCATTACTTTTACTTTGTGAATGTACAACCTTAAAATCGTGTAACTTTTTAAATTTTTACTAAAAAAGGACGAATTTTTTTTTAAATTAAAGGTTGAACCTTCAGCTTTAAGATGCTTTAGGCTAATTTTATTTCTACTGACATTTTCCACCCCTACCACCCCCTTTTGTGAATAAACCTGAAAATGCATGATAAATTTCAAACAGTCGTAACTTCCTTAAAATTCATCTTAATAACACGATTTTTTTTTTTGAAAATGTTCAGAATTGAACAAGCTTTCAGATGCCATAAACAGATTGTAAAAATTCACCTTTTATTTACATTAAAAATGTAATGCAATATCATAAATTTTACACTAAAAATAGTGTCCTTGAAAAAGGGGTGGAAAATGTCAGTAGAAATAAAATCTGCCTAAAGCATCTTGAAGCCGAAGGTTCAACCTTTAATTAAAAAAAAATTCTTACTTTTTGAATATGAATTAAAAAAGTTACACGCTTTTAAAAAATGACAAATTCAGCATAGGGTGCTGATTTTTTTTTTCCGACAGTGTATTATTAAGTTGTTTGTTATATTAAAAACACGCATTTTAGAGCTATTTCTAAAAAAATATACTTCTACAATGCTATATATTAGTACATCGTGTATCAAGGGCGCGAAGTGGGCAATTGGAGCGTGTGCGAGTTTCAGCCTGAGTCGGCAGCCCGAGGCGTACTGAGGCTCGCCGCAGGCAAGCCGAGGGGAGCCGAGGGATGCCGACTCAGCTGCAACTCGCACGAGCAACAATTGCCCTCGTGCCCATGATACACACTGTGCTTTTTGTCGTAAGTGCGTTAAAAGTAGCACTTCGAAAGCCAGCATAGAGGGCGACAAAGTACTTTATGCATCTAGGGCAGTGGACAAAATTGGAACTACTCCTTCCTTGGGCGGAGTAGTTCAATTTGTGCCCGCTACCCACGGCACATAAAACTGCATACTCGCCTCGGCACAGTGGCGCCCTCAGCAGTAATGTACTATTTGTCGCCCTTTATGCTGGCACGAGAAGTGCTACTTTTAGCGCACATAGGACAAAAATAAATATAGCTTCTACAATGCTATATTGAAAATAATTAAATTCAAAAATTTTAATACGTACTTCCAAGCATACTGACGATTACGGAATATTTTTGTCCATCATCCCATGTCGCTTTGAATCGCTTTCTTTTTATTTGAGAAGCATCAAAATTACTTAAATTCGACACGGGAATGATATTAGTGTCATCAGTGCCTTTTCTTTTAACAAGAGCGTGCATTGTTTCAAGAATACAATGCACCTTTCAAGAATACAAGAAACCTAATAATAATAATTATATATATTATAAAGTGTGCGTTATAAAGTATAAATATATTAAACACAATTTTTTTATAATTTACATATACTATTTATAATACATGTTAATTAAATATGATCTGAGTATTTAATTTAAATAACATATTTTAGCACAACTGAATATTTTATATTTTCAATTATTTTAATACCGAAGTTGTGATTTTTTTTGTTATCTTAGTATACTTTTTTATAAAACTTTCAGAACTCTGCACGGAAAGAAATTTCTGATTAATTTAGTACACAAAAAGTATACAATTTTAATAAATAATTATTCTGTGCAATTTAAGTATAAGGCTTCAACTAAATTTTCATTAAATTGTACTATTTTAGAACATAACAATGTTATACCTAAAAAGAAAGAACTGTGTACGTTAATAGTAAAATCATACCAATTTAGTGCCCCACTCTGCGGTACGAAATTTCTAAAAAAAACTTTTACCAAATTGGTACAGAACTCTTTACAAAATTGGTACGCGGAGTGGAGATGCCAATAACGCTTGAGATAATTTAGAATACGTACGTTACTATTTTAGTAAAAAAATTATTGTAATATATTTGAACAATTGTATACGTTTTTTGTAGCGTAAATATCTTGCTAAGATAGTACATCATGCATGTGTGCTAAATTTGTTAGATATTTCTTTCCGTATGCGGCTTCAAAAGGAATATAGACAACAATTTTAAGATCATTAACAACAATTTCTACTTCTTTGTATGCATATATTGAAGTTAATAACATTTATGTACGACACATTTCAAAACAAACAATATACAGGAACATTTATAATACACTGGAGGAAAAAAAAAAACTGAACAACTATCTTGGACCGAAATTAAAACCATCATAACTTTTTCATTTTCTTTCGAAATTCAATGAAATTTTGTCTGTAGTTATAACAAGTCTTAAACTTTAAAATGCATATTTGGAAATTAGATTTACTCCATCCTAACCTCCCTAACACCCTAAAACCTGAAAAT
>JABFPH010000133.1:0-10246 GCA_022817485.1 Elgonia sp. ZL-2020 | reverse complement strand
AAATATTGGAATTTTCACCAAGTTCAATCTAAATAATAAATTTTGATTTAAATATATATATATATATATATATATATATATGTTATATTATAAATGTTATAAAATATAGTTCAATATCATAAAAAATGTTTTATCTAAAATAATAATAATAAAATTATATTGTTTAAGAACAGTCTACGTTGAGTTAATTTTGTGAACTGCTGTTGCAGATTTTTCAAATTCATTATATACACTACATTCTACAAACAGTTTTAAAGCATAATTTAAAATTTTCTAAGAAAATAACTTAAAATCATGTAATACCAATGTATCTTTAGATGCACCGACAGGTTGAAATCCGGTGGATGTACTTGGACGATTTTCTTTTAATACCACTGTAATAAATATAGACTTTTTATTTTATTTTTTAGTACACTAATTACTTGCCCATATTATAAAAATTAAGATAAATATTGAAACCTTTCATTCGGAGAATTATTATTAGTAAAAACTATACGTTAAAGCAAAGAACATGTTAAAAAAACTTAAGTATTAAACAAATTTTTGTTTTCATAATATGTAATATCCATACTTCCAGATTTTGAGTCTTCCATTTTACTGAGACATGTGTTAATTTTATCGCTAATTTCCAACAATAACATTACCAATTGAGAGCTGGTATCATTTTCTGTAATAATTTGTATTATTTTATTTTTGTTATTATCAATTAGATGTATTTATTTAAAAGTACATTTTTAGTAAAACATTTTTTATAAAAATTCTCGTGACACTTTATAAAAAAAAATTTTTGATGGGATGTTTTTACAAATAACAACAAATATATTGAGAACATTCAAATTTGTTACATTACTAATATATAGTATAATATAATCAAATACATGATTGAACCTTTATTACAACTGCATGTTTTTTCAGCTTTTGGATCTAAAGTAGATGAAGATTTGATTCCACTAATACTCAGAGCATCAGAAACTTCTGTATATATAAAAATTATTCATATAAAAATATAAAAAACGTTAAAAAAATGTATTAAATTTTCTATATATATTGGTTATACAAATTATAAAATCATACGTCTAGAAATACTTTATTTGTTTTGTTGGTCAAACGAAATATTGTGTTATCATATATAAAACTTAAACTATACACTGAGAAAACTAAGTGGTACGGGTAGCAGTTTAAGTGGTATGATTTACCACTTAAATAGTTCGGCGTACCACTTAAATGGTAAATCTTACCACTTAAAGTGTTACCCGTACCACTTAGTTTTCTCAGTGTAATTCAATATAAAAATTTTACGGAGATATATAAACAAATTTATACAGATTTTTAAAGATATAATGGTACACAACAATAAATCATAAGCACAATATTTAATTTAAAACAATGAAATTATTTATCTCATTGTAATTTTTTTCAATTTATTTACTTTGTACTTTATTTCCAGTTTCCTTCAACAATTCTCGCCCATGACGGTTTTGGGATTTACTAAATGAATCTATAAATATTGGAAATTATTAATTATTATTATTTAAGAAAAAAATAAAATTCACAGCAGTTAGAAAAAATACTTAGATTGAATATTATAATTATACAAATATTAGAATACAAAAAAAAATTATATTATATAATTGACTAAATAAATTAGATACTTTGTTCAGTACTTGGAGCTTTGCGTACATGCGATGACGCTAAAAATGAAATAATGCAATGTTTATTACTGTTTTATTGAAAAGAATTCCATAAAAAAATAACAATGGTTTTTTACAAAATAATTTAGATCATTTTTAGTTTGTTTTTTATGATTTTTATTTTTTTTTAATTTTTTTTTGTAATAAAAAAATAAAATTTTTCAGTTTCTTTCGAATTTATTATTTTCTTTTATTATAATCATTAATATTTTAATTTTCTGCTTCTTTTAACTAATTATCAATTTATTTTTTAACTTTGTAATGCCTAACTATATTAAAGATTCATTTTATTTTTATCGAAAACTCTAAAAACTTAAAAAAAAATAATAAAAAAATCCTAAATGAAAGTTAAATCTGGCATAAAAAGTTAAACTACTCAGAAAAAAATCAATAAAAAATTATAAGATTTCAATAGTGAATATATTGTAATCTTTTAATAAAAATTACGAAACATTTATAAATAGAAAAATGCAATTGAAGATGAATCAATTAAATATCAATTAAAAATAGAATTAATTTACTTGATACTGTGTCAGAACAACGATTATGTTTTTCCTTTTCAAAATTTGGTTGTAAATCTTTTCTCACGTTATCATCTAACTTTCTTTTCTTAATGATTGGAAAATCTTTACTTGTTGATGGAACTGGATCTTCTTCGAGCTCAATTTCTTCAGGAATGATTTCATTAGCTTAAAAAATATGTTTTTATACTATTGAAATATTATGCAAGTCATAAATATTCAAATACCGAAAAGCAAATAATTTTTGCAGAATTTTTTGAGTAATTAATTATAAGTATTAGTAACACAATTTATATTGACGACCAATTTAGTAGGCAATTATTTATATTTTTAGTTTTTTAAGAAACTTGGGCAATTTTTTACGATTTATTTATGTCTTTATTCTAGCTCATAACGTTTCGACCAATGATGAAGGTCCTCATCTAATTATTAATAAACAAAAACTTAACAACATTATTAGAATCATGTAATTCGTAATTTAAATTAGTCGTTTCATAAAGTAAATCAGATTTAGTATGTTTTTTTAGGAAATTTATTCACATACTAAATCTGACTTATATTGTAAAACGACTATTCTAATCCACGAATTATAGATGAATCTCATCTAATCTAATAATTATATATTTTTTAAATTTTGCTTATTAATAATCAAGTATTCAATAATCTAATGAGGATCATAAGTATTGGTTAAAACGTCATGAGAATAAGAACTTAAATGAAAAAAAATATAATTGTCTATTAAATTGATTGTCAATATAGATTGGTTGTATATCTACATGAAAATAGGACATTAATTTTTACAAATAAGTATAATAGCTAAATTTTTCAAATATATGGTAAAGTAATATTGCTAGATATTTATGGTAAAATAAAAATAAAAAATTCAAATTAAGATAATTTTAAAATAAAAATCAAACATAAATATATTTACTTTTTGAACAAGCTTCAGAAATTGCTTTTTCCGTACTTTCTTCTTCCACACTTTCGTCATCAGAAAATGCTACGAGTTGAGAAATACGCAATTATTTTAAACTTCAATATAAAATTCTAATTAATAACTTTAGAACAATCTTTATCTTTAAACTTTTGTATGTCAAAGTTTTATCTGAGATTAATATTAATATCATAAAAATAAATTTACAAAATAAATACATACAATTTTTAGAATATTATTTTTCATAAACATACATGATGATTCCGACAAATTCGGATTTTCATTTGCGAGAGAATAAGTCGACGGTTTTGGTTTTTCTTTTGATTCCTTTGTTGACTGACCTCTTAGAAAGTATATGATTTTTAAATGCATGCATAAAATATTATTTTAATTATATAATTCAAAATGTGATTTTCTTTTATATGATCAAAATTTGTTTTGTTTAACGTTATAAATACATATTATTTTCTTATATTATATCTATTCTAAACTATTTTTAAATAAATATAAAAAAATAATGCATTTTTAAATTGTACAAAAGTTACAAAATTAACAATATGTACTTTGAATCCTTTTGAAAGATGCTCTTGCTGTTGATTATTTGTAAATCTCGTTTTCGGTTCTCATTTTCAAAATTTAAACCTAAATCTTTTTTAGCCTCATCTAATTTTCTCTTTTTAGCTCTAGGAGTGTCTTCATTAGGAGGGATGAGAGCACCGTTTGAATCGACTTCGATTTCTTCAAGGAGTAATTTGCTAGCTGTATATAAAATACATAATATAGCAAAAAAGCAATTAAATTTTTTTAATTATACAAAGATATAAATATGTGAAAATGTTAGAATTAATAATTTTTTTAATGCATTTTCAGTTATTTTATGATAAAATTATTTACAGCTTTTATGTATCACAGTACAAGGAAACCATTTTCTCCCCCACTTTCCTTTAGCGGTTTTGTCCTGCTTGTTAAATTTTACTTCCTGTTCATTTAATATACTCGTTGTCCTGGGATCACAATCAATCCATAAAACCAAATAATATGCCATAGTACTCTTAAAGACTATTAAATTATTTGTTTAAAAACGCTTTTTACACTCTTTTTATGTTTCTCGTGCAAAATTTAAGCTGTCAAATTCTGTGAATATATGCTGGTGATTGTCATTTGTTAAAATAGAATTCCAGAATTTTAGTTTCGTATTATATCTATAGATTTTGAAAATAATTGCATTTTTATTGATATTCTATGTTAACAAAATTAAATTAAAATAAAATTGAAATATAGCGCGCGATAAACCTTTATGTAAATTTTTTATTATTTTATAATATTATCAAATATATTTTTAAGACAAAATTCAAACAATAGAAATTTATACATTAATTAATAATAAATTTAAATAGATTGTATTTGTATATTATATAATTATTAGTTAAATTTAATTTTATATTTATTTAGACTCGTTTGAAAAAATTCCATATATAATTTTAAACTAAGAACTGAATTTGTATTACAGTTAAAACAAAGACATAACGCATGTCATTTTGATGACAGATAAAAAATCTGGATAATTAATTCTTAAAAAACGTTAAAAATGTAATAAGTACTAAAAAATAAGATATATAATTTCGAAAAAATTTATATTAACAACATTAATATGGAAAAATAATTTTATGTTGGATTATTGTAATTTTTTGTTCAAAGTAGCATTTAAATTATAATAAAAAACATCCTTATAATTAAATATCTTTTAATGTTTACTCTCTTATAATAAAAATATATAACTTTTATATAATTTATATAATTTACTGCTAAAATCATACATCGTGCATCTGTAAGAAAATTATTGTCATGTCATATTGAAGAAAGAAGATTGCTATTTATGTATTAGCCTGCATTTCCTTTGAAGACTATTAATATTAACAATTTAAAAAGTAAACAATTTCTCTTGGTATTTATAAAATAAAACATGTCTTTCAGCTTTTCAGATTAGAAATATGGATAGACTGCTGTCTTTAACGGGCCAGCAGCCGAACTTTTTACTGGAGTGCAGCCAGCCCTGCGCTTGGTTTCAAGCGTAGGACTGGTTGGCGTCTCGAAAAAAAGCATAACTGTCTCTTATACGCACTGGTAAGAAGTCTATAACCTACAAGACAGCAGTCGTTCATAAAAGAGACAGCTGCTGCTTCATTTTGAGATGGCAGATTATTCAATAATCATGCACTAGTTTATGTTCATGTTAAACATACAATTCTACCAAACTTTTTGATAAATTACGATTTATAATAAAAATAAAAACGTCGAATTACATATTAATACGTACAGAAAACCTAGCATAAAAATGTATATTAATTAATGAATAAAAATTCTTATTCTAAATATTATTTCAATTGTACATTTTTATACATTTAGATATAATTTGATAAAAAAATATAAAAAATGCCAAAGAGGAGAAAAGTATTCAATGATTATTCACGATCTTCTAAATATAGAATTATAAATTCGATGCGAATTGACGAGGATTCTACCTCTGACAGCGATACAACAAGTGGTAATATTTTGTATTGAATTTTTGTTTATATCAACAGATTTTATGCTACATAAATATATACTAGATTACATACTATAAATAGTTAATGATAAAATTCAATTAATTATTTGTACTTGTTACAAAAAAGACATAATATACGTAATATTTGAACAAAGTTTAAAGATAATTAATTCAAGAAATCTTATTTATTAGTATCATACTCTTATAAATTACTATATTTTTGATGTTATATTTCTAGAACCTGATAATAGCGCCAGTAGTTCTGAAAATGAAATTAATGGAGTTGAAATCGGAGAATTAAATCACGAATATTTACAACAGTAAGATATATACATTCAGAAAAAAATATAATTATCATAGTTACTTGTAATGGGTATAATTTTCACCATATATAAAAGAGAAGGTTGAAAAACATAAGCAGTACTTTTACCTGATCAGTAATTTTTTCAATATTCAAGCCTTAATATAAATTTTTGGTACATATGCCGTACTTTTATATTTATACTAAACTTGCATCCCGGCTAAATGTCTTACTTTCGGCTAATTTTGATTTTTTTAATTGATTAGTTTTAAATTTATTCGATTGCAATCTGCGTGATTCTTTTATCGTTACGTAAGATTTATATTTTAGACTGGTCGAGTTGTACTCTTGCCTTAAAAACCATAAAAAAAACTGTATAGCATTAAGGTAGATTTTATCGCGCAAGGGTAAGACTGATCAGTCTGAAATACAAAGATCAATAATTGTAAGATAATAATCTGCAGCTACAATTTTGCAAATATAGGGCTGAATAGTTGGGTAAACATTCTTTAATTTATTAGTAATATGGCCTCAATTCGGCAATAAGATAGCATTAATTAGGCAACTGTACAGCCCACAAACATCTTCCAGCTTTCTGTCAGATAAGAGACTAGCTTCTTTCTAAACTAATGCAAGATGTTTTTCAGTCTCTCGAACTGTCAAACTGGAATAAAATAATACACTGCGGAAATAAGTATCATTGAGTAGTCGTTTTTATAATCATTTTTTATATGAAAATATGAAAAGGGTCTTCTGAGAATTCAGTTTTAGTGAATAAAGTACCAAAAGTCTCTTAAAAACGAATATTCCAAGACATTTGTTTTTGCATTATATAAATCTATGATCTAGTTTTGCTCTTTAATTTTTCAAAAAATGACACGATTCATTTGTATTATTAACACTATTATTAACTTGATGTTATTTATAAAATTGAATGATTGATAGTTTACAGGAAAATGTTTGTGATCCTTTGAATAACAATATATCTCCAAATCCAGAATTTCAGGAAGATGATGATACAAGTAAATATCCTAGTAGTAATTTATTGAGCGAAGCAATGTAAATGTAACACATGGATTTGATATGCGTTTGACATAGAGTTAGTTTTTTTTACCAGGCTTACATCGAATTCATTTGTATCTCAGCATGATTAATTTCTGAATACAAATTTTATTTGCTATATTATATTATATAATATATATATGATATAAATATATAATATAAAAAAAATAATATATATTATAAATATTGTAATTTACTAATTTTATTGTGATTAAGATTTGAATCTTTAATTTGATTAGGCTCTGATATGACATTCACATTAAGACTTTATCTTGGAATCAGGACGAGCTTATGTATGCCTTTGATCGAATAGGTTTATACTTTTAGAATTAGGTTTGGATATGGTGATCTGTTAGGATGTATATAACTTTTCCTAATTTCAATATTATTACTTAACATTCATATAAGATCTTAATGAGGACATGACATAATTTCTAGTTAATAAACGATTGCCTGATCGCAATCGTCTTACGTGGCGTTACATTTACTATATTGTGTTTTCATCAAAACGGAAATGAGAGTTGAAAAAATAAAAATTATTTTATATAATAACTTATTTTATATACTTTTGTCTTATTTGGTCTGTATGGATGAAAATATCCCCATGGTTCCGTTATTTTGGATCATTATTTCATCCATTCGGATAGATCCGTTTGATTATAATATAATATGATCAAGTCCGATTTTATTCGGGATATTAAATTTTTTAATAATCATTATTTTTGTTTTGATATTTAGTTCAAATATACCAAAATTTAATATAATTTCTTTTTTAAAAATATAGTTCATAACTTAGGAAATACCAGCGATGAAGATGCTCATATAGATGAAAGTGATTGTGTAGATGAAAATTTAACAGATGGAGATATCAGTGATGTTGAAAGTGAATCTGATTCGGACGATGCTGATTTTGATGAATTTCATGAACTTGTCGATTTTGTAGACAGGAATTTTGATAAACCACTTTATGAAGGAGCTCAAATAACTTTAGGAGAGAGTATTATAACAATTTTGAGTGTTTCTATGCGACACAAATTAACTGGTTCATGTCTTGCTGACATCTTAGAACTTATCTCTCTTCATTGTCCTCTTCCTAATCGTTGCAAGAAAACTTTATACACCTTTAAAAAGGTTTTTGAAAAAATTAAATCCCCGATAGAACGTCTCTATTTTTGTAGTGGATGTAGTGTATCTTTAGAAAGTGAAAGTGCAACCTGTGAAAGATGTGGAAAAGTAGGTGTACAATTTTTTCTAAAAATGCCAATTATACCACAATTGAAAAAACTATTTAAGAAACCTGAATTTTATCAAAATTTAAATTATAAAAATACACGAGAAAAGTTAAATCCTGAAAACTATGAAGATATTTTTGATGGTCAAGTTTATAAAAAATTATGCGAAGAAGATATCTTATCAGATCCAAACAGTTTATCTTTTATGTGGAACACTGACGGAGTTAAAATATTTAAATCCTCAAAGTATGAAGTTTGGCCATTTTATCTCATGGTGAACGAATTGCCCCCCACATTAAGGAAGAAAAAAGGAAATATTATTTTTGCAGGATTATGGTTCGGTATCGCAAAACCAATCCCAAATTTATTTTTAAATAGTTTTGTTGAAGATTTGCAACAATTATATGAAGGAATTCATATCAAAGTCAATGATACCATTTCACTAGTTAGAGTGATGACCATATGTGGGACGTGTGATTTATGTGCGAAGGCATTATTTTTTAATATGAAGAAATTTAATGGCTACTATGGATGTCCAAAATGTAAAATTAAAGGTGAACGTGTAGATGGAACTCTTATTTACCATAATGAACCAAACATTGATCTCAGAACAACGGAAGAAACAATCAATCAAGGCGAAATTGCTGTAAATACGGCTAGTATTCCATATGGAATAAAAGGACCGACTCCTCTTTCATTATTCGTTGAAGATTTTGTAGTAACAACTGTGGTAGACGATTTACACTGTGTATATTTAGGCGTAACGAAACTCTTATTAAAATTATGGTTTGAATCGGAATATAGTCAACAAAGATGGTCCTTGTATAACAAAACTGAAATTGTTAATGACAGATTATCGAATTTGACAGTACCATCATTTGTTAAAAGGCTTCCACGAACTATAAGAGACTATAATTATTGGAAAGGAGTTGAATTTAAGCAATGGTTGCTCGTTTATTCATTACCACTTTTAAATGACCTTCTCGATCCAGTATTTTATGAGCACCATAAGCTTTTTGTTTTCGCGATTTATTTACTAAATCAAAATTCTATTTCAACACAAGATATATTGACTGCAGAACATTTATTAGTTTTGTATGTATCAAAATTCGAAGAATTGTACGGTCTTCGCTATATGCTACCTAATGTTCATCAGCTGATACATATTACAGATAATGTTAAAAATTTCGGTCCTTTGTTTGTGACATCTTGCTTTTGCTTTTGAAGATTTAAACGGTCAAATAAGAAATTTAGTTCACGGAACAAGTCATGCAAGTCTTCAAATTTGTTCTGCTGTTTCAACATTCATTGGTTTGGAAATTTTTAAAGCAAAATATCTTAGAGATACGAGTGACGCATTTTTGTTTTGTGATAAAATTACCAAACCAAATCGACGACGAAAATTAACACCTATTTTTGATTCTGCATTTGTAATAGGTGTCACAAAAAAAGGGCTGAATTTAGATCATTTAATATTAGATCTTTTGAAATCAGAAGAGATAAATTATGTCAATGTATGCGAGTTTCAAAGACTATTGAAAAATGGAATTGTCTATGCAACTGAATCAGTATCTAAGAATCGTAAGACTAATGATTCCTGTATTATGTTGACGCAAAATAATATTAAAATCTTCGGAAATATTGTGAATTTTGTAAAAACTAGTAACTGCATGTGTGAGAACTTCTGTACAAATAATGAAAATTGTCAATCCAAATTTTACGCAGTAATACGAAGATTTGATTATATTGATATTTACATTACATTAACAGAAAACATTCAATTAAAACTTTTACATCAATGTCATCGAACAGAAGATTATTTGTTATTTGACATCACAAAAGATTTTTCTCCGTGCTATGCTATAAAGGTCGCGGATAAATTTTATATTGTTGAATCGAGTAAAATTATTAGTGTAGAATAGTATAATAGTTCATAAAACCCATGTAAATAAATGTAATT